>JACVVK020000237.1:35000-112500 GCA_018292915.2 Batillaria attramentaria
ATCTGGCCTTTTATTTGGCCTGTTTAAAGGTCTGCAATCTCAACAAAAAGCCACAAACAGTGTGCCAAAAAAGAAAGAACTATCGGACTGTGCAAAAATGCACAGTCAACAGTGTCACGGTTATAGAATTTTCAGCGTCCCTGAGACCCTTCTAAAAGCCAAGGGCAGCCTGATTTCACAGCTCAGTTTTGCGTTTTGACACTGAGCGAGAAAGATCGCAGTGGCTAGTCTTCTCGTGCAGCACACAACACCCGCTAGATGCTGCAGCAATGTGTCTCGCTCACTGACCAAAAGCACAATGAAGTCAGCGCAAACTGACGCTCTGGTTTTATCAGCTGCAACTGTGACAGAGTTGCCAACATTATGTACAGTCGCAGGGGTCGCAGTTTTTAACGAGCACAACGTTAAAGGTTTACGGCTTTTTGTTGAGATAGCAGACCTTTAAGACCAAGGGGGTGAATGCAAAATGGATCCAAGTGTTTCCGGTGCTATTCTGTTTCAAAAGTTCGATTGCACCCACGGAAACGCACGTGTTTGAAATGAGCATGCCACACGTCTGGAGGAAGCCGATTCGCGAAGAATGGTGAAGATGACGACAGTACGAAGACATAACCATGCCGCACGTGCGAACCGCGAGAATAACTTGAGCACAATGCGTCCGGCAAATGGCCAGGTGCTATCAGTTCAAACGTTACCTGACCTATCTACGTTTCATCATTATGTAAGGGATTCAGTCAAGCTGAGCTCAACACCTGAAACTGCGAATCATCAAAGAAACGAAGTGGTTTGGAAAAGTGAATCGACTCGTCAATGAACGGTTGCGCGCGCGCGCGCGCACACACACACACACACACACACACACACACACACACACACACACACACACACACACACACACACACACCACCCGTGACTTATCAACACCTTTCCCTCAACCCAAACCTCACGTTGTCTTTCACCAACAATCTCGCTGACGCTTTTCACCTGTCTTCGCCCCACGCTCGCTTACCTCCCTTCCAATGAGGTTGTTTCCCTTGAACCATATTTTTTGGCAGTGCCTAGTTACTTTGTCTGTCTTCGAATCTACGGTTAAGACCTGCGGAGTGCGACCAAGGCATTGTTGTATTTACGGTAAGAGGTATCTGTTGCGACCCAAATCACTTGAACACTTACCAGAAGCCATTCGAATTCCTTAGCAGATTACGTGAAAAGCGATCCGTAGTGTGTGTTTTTATCTCCAAACACTACCCCCCCCCCCCCGCCTCCTCCTTCACGTTCCCCCCTTGTTCCACTACCGTACATACACCTACTGCAAAAACGAGGACTCAAGGGAAAGAACGTAAGGACTGACCCAAAAACAGTGCAAGCGTGTCTAAAGGCCTGAGGCGTCTATTTATAGCCGTGTGCCGGCGGCAGCACGCCAAGAAAAGTAGGTTAGGTTTTGTATACCTTGTTTTTTTGTTTGTTTGTTTTTAAAAAGAAGTCTGCTTGCGAATTAAACGATACCCAGTTGCGGTCTAGGACGAGTGGCAAGTAGGGTAGGGGAACTGAGAGAGAGAGAGAGAGAGAGAGAGAGAGAGAGAGAGAGAGAGAGAGAGAGAGAGAGAGCTTGGAAAATTACAATGATTCTTTATTTCTCAACGGTAGAAGTTTCCACACAAATGTCAGTTTTCTAACTTATCCGTTGCTACAGCTACTAGACAACAAACCGTACATATACAGAGAGAGAGAGAGAGAGAGAGAGAGAGAGAGAGAAGAAGAAGAAGAAGAAAACTTTATTTTCCAGCGGTTGAGGTATTAACGTGAGACAGTCAATTTTCATACCTGCCGTTTCTATTTCTACTAGTGTCTATCTAAACAGAAAATACACACACATACACATATGTAATGCAACAGGAAAAAAGCAAATAGAAATAAAACCATAGGAAATGAAACTACACTCTAATAAGACAGAAACATTTAAGAAGCGTGATGAACAAACCAATTATGTCAAAACATCATAGAGAAGAGAGAGAGAGAGAGAGAGAGAGAAAAGGGGGGGGGGAGAAGGAGGGAGGGGGATGTTCAAAAACATACCTTTGGGTCAAATGAAACCAGAAACGCCTAACAAGCTAAACATGTAAAAGTGACAGACACCAGAAAGCAAAACAATGTTGCATGTCGCAACCCAAAACGCCCCTTTGATCAATGGACGCCAGCAAAATGGCAGGGCTTCTAACATCCTCAACATCCCCTCTGGCTCCAGTTTCCTTATTTGCATGCCGGAAGGCCACAAACACGCGGAAGACGCTCAAACGACTTCCCAACAAGACGCTCAGTGATGCAGCGACGGAAGTCAAGTGAACCTTCTGCATCTGCCTACAGGGATGTAAACGGAAGACCTGCAGCTGCATCTGCGACTGTAAAATCGGAAAGCGGTTGTGTATTTGCTAGACGGTTAAAGGCAAATCTTCCGAAACGGCAATAGGTTCACAGACCGTTCTGGCTGAGCTCTGTAGGAAACTGTCCTGTTTATCAAGAACGTCCAACACCCTGATCTGTCTATAGTAGGGTAGGGTGTGGTGTGGTGTGGTGTGGTGTGGTGTGGTGTGGTGTGGTAGGGTAGAGTAAGGTAGGGGAGGGTGTGGTATGGTAGGGTATAGAGAGTGGGGTATGGTGTTGTAGGGTATGGTGTTGTCGAGCATGGTATGGTAGGGTAGGTGTGGTGTGGTATGTATGGTGTGGTAGGGTAGGTAGGGTGTGTGTAAGGTGTGGGTGTGGTGTGGTAGGGTAGGGTATGGTGTGGTATGGTAGGGTAGGGTGTGTGTGGGTAAGGTTGTGGCGTGGTAGGGTAGGGTAGGTGTGGTGTAAAGTGGTATGGTATGGTAGGATGTGGTGTAAGATGTGGTATGGTATGGTATGGTAGGGTGTAGTGTAAGATGGTATGGTATGGTGTGGTAGGGTATGGTAGGGCAGGGTGTGGTGTAAGATGGTGTGGTATGGTATGGTAGTGGTGGTGTAGATGGTATGGTATGGTATGGTATGGTATGATGTAAGGTGGTGTGGTAGGGTAGGGTGTGGTGTAAGATGGTATGGTATGGTATGGTATGGTATCCAACCAACCAATCAATCAACCACCAAAAACAAAAGCCGTTACCTGTGTAACCAGGTATTCTTAGAATTAGCACCTGTAAGAAAACTGAGTATCTGCCGCTCTGAAAAATGACACCTAAACGTGTCAGCCTTTTACTGGGCAATCATTAAGACAACCTAAAGATCCACAGAGATTCTTCTCCTTCATTTTTGCCCATTGCTACGAGAACTGTGTATTGGTGTATGCCAGGCTGAACATGCAGAACTTGCCAGAGTCGTAGACTGGAATACGTCTCATATAACTCTTCTTTGTATGTTTTGCGGTGTCATTATCTTTTATGTTGCGAATCTGTTTCGTTTTCCCGTCAGATCTTTTCTCTGAGTTCACTACAGCTACTAAACACCTGAACATACAAATGGGTGATGATGGTGGTGGTGGTGGTGGTGGCGGTGATGCTGCTGATGATGATGATTTCACTTTTGCTGTAAACGAGTAGCGTAAAGCTAACATTTGAACACACACATGAATAATGATGGAAGATGACTATAATGAAGATGATGGATGATGGTGCATGATGATGGATGATGTATGATGGAGGATGATGATGATGATGATGACGACGACGACGACGACGATGACGACAACGACGACGACGACGATGATGATGCTGACAAGAAGAAGACAGGTGGGTGGGTGGGAGTTTAACGTCCTTTTCCACCACATACGGGTGATATCAAAGACGGGCAACGATGAAAAATCCAGCACAAATATTTGGCCCCCAGCCGGGATTCGACCTGACGACCCGAACATTGGAAGTCCAACGCTCTACCATCCGGCCACCCCGGCTCCCCCAAGAAGAAGAAGAAAAAGAAGAAGAATGGACACTTTAATTCTCTGTTATCTCCATAACAGCGCCCATAAAAGAAGCCGAGAAAGGTTATAAAAAGACGAATACATACAGCACCGGATAAACAGAACATATAACAGTATTAACGGCCACACAGAGAAGAAAGGGCAGGACAAGACCTCCCAACAGAATATAAATTATTCAGTCACAATGAAAAGGCCACAGTCAGTTATTCCCTTCTGTTTCCAAACGACTGAACACCCCCCCCCCCCCCATAGCCAGACCCCCCCCCCCCCCAAGATCCACAGATCACCAAGCAACACCACGATAAAACCAACATAATATTTTCGTCTCGCCTTCAGAGCACCCGACGAGTCAGCGACTTAGACCACAGACGTAAAGAGATAGACGCACCGCCGCACGCTGCCGCCGCTGCTTGCGAGTGTCGCTATCGCGGCCATCTTGTGAATACCAGAACTCAGATGCTCTGTGTACAGGACGCCTCGTTCGAAATACAAAGTTCTTTAGAAAGACGTCATCAGAAATGTGACGTAAGATAAAGCGGACCAATGCTATGCGCGCTATGTAAACAGCTGATAGCGTCTGGCCAATGGTATGCGCGCTATGTGAACAGCTGGCACTTCCAGGTACTCGCAACATGGCGCGCGGCGGCGTCACACTTCCAGCACCGCAGGGGGTCTATCTCTATACGTCGATGAACTTAGACACAGTCAGCGAAATCATTCTGATGGACCAAATCCCTAGACTGCACCCTCTCAGACAGAAAAGATGGTACTTGAGCGGGTTTGTCCGTCTGACATAAATGTCTCAGACGGAACAGCTTATATCCCAATCCCCCCAGCCCGCGTTTTACAACCCTGCTGGCAATGAGAGGTTAAGCGGTGCGGGCAAAAGCAACACACTTTGTAATGTTGCTATAGGTTACCGCTAAAGTGCGGCTCAAACTTTTCTGTTCGAAGGAACACTACAAGGGACAAAGTCAAATTGAATAAAGTTCTCTGATGCCGGGATCAGTGTGGCAAACGCAACACACTTTGTAATGTTGCTATAGGTTACCGCTAAAGTGCGGCTCAAAATGTTCTGTTCGAAGGAACACTACAAGGGACAAAGTCAAATTGAATAAAGTTCTCTGATGCCGGGATCGATGTGGCATGCAGAAAATGAGAATTAGAGCACTCGATACCTGCTCTATAGTTCATACTGCCACCTCTCAATGTAGGCGCAATGATGATTTAAACAAAAAAATCACTTCTCTACGATTATGAGCTGCACTGACTCTGTGTGTGTGTGTGTGTGTGTGTGTGTGTGTGTGTCTGTGTGTGTGTGTGTCTGTGTCTGTGTGCGCGCGCGGGCGGGTGGAAGTGCGTGCGTGCGTGCGTGCGCGCGCGCGCGCGTGTGTGTGTGTGTGTGTGTGTGTGTGTGTGTGTGTGTGTGTGTGTGTGTGTGTGTGTGTGTGTGTGTGTGTGTGTGTGTGCATGCGTGTGTATGTGTGTGTGTGAGGTACAGTGCGTAAAATATATTCTTCATGATAATCTTTCACTCTGAGAAATTATTAAAGTAAACTGAGAGTTCCAGCCTCTTAACTCCAACGTGCCTCAATGCAATGGCAATAACGGTATTTACTGGCGTGGTTCTCCTTTAAAGTCCAAACGTGGTGACATAAATTCTATTCTTTTTATCTTATTGAGACGGCGAGCCCCGTTTGTCAGACTCTGCGAAGTTCTGATGCAATTTACTTGCCTTACATAAAACGGAAACTGTGTAAATTGAATGGAGAGAAATCGGAGTCTCGGATCTTCTTAAAGCTGTTGTTTGGGAATGGATGGCTGATAGCTGGCTGCAATACACACACACACACACACACACACACACACACACACACACACACACACACACACACACACACACACACACCGCGACACAATTCTTTTCCAGGTCTCTATAAACAGCACCAATCCATCAGTCTGCGAGACCTGTCCCAAAGGGGCACTACCCTGAGCGCGCACCGTCTCCTGGGGTTGTCTTTCCATAGCGCTCCCTTGCGACGGTAGATCATGAAGTGGGGAACAAGCAGGGAAACAGATACCTCTCCAAGGACTGAGCTCCGGACAGCTCTCATCTATTCCCCAGCTAGACAGACCCATCACATAGTCTCGCTTCTTGGCTTTCCTACCCAAATCTGCACCCATACATTTTGGCTACGACAGCAGGGGGCCTGATGCACGGAGACTAGCACGCTAGGACGTAGGTAAGAGTGAGTGAGTTAGTTAGTTAGTTAGGGCTTAACGCCGCGCTAGTAACAAAGACTAATTCGCGGCTAAGTAAAAGTTTGCCTCTGCCAGGTCGCCAAAAGGGCAAAAAGCCACTCCGCAAAACAAGACGCAAATATATATACAAAAATACTGTCAGGTCCAAATGAGATAAACATGTTCATCAGAAATCTCGAAGCTATGTAGGTCAAAGAAAGTCCATATTGCATGAGACGATTTTATGAAAAAAGTTGGACTCTTTCAAGAACTCGAAGATGTTGTCTGGGGGGATATCCCGGAACAACATTTTCAGTGACGTAGGTAAGATACTAGGACTACTAAGCTGAGACTAAACTCACGCTGGCATACGCTGTTTCCGGTTTACCACCCCAACAGTCTGGAACTAGCTGCCTTCTAGCGTGAGACAGTAACCCACTCTGTCTTATTTGAAATCAGAGCTTCTACTGATTCGTGGGGAGCCGGGGTAGCCGAACGGTATAGCGTTGGACTCTCAATGCTCGGGTCGTGAGTTCGCATCCCAGCTGGGGCCAAATATTTGTGCTGGGCTTTTTTCTCGTTGCCCCGACTTTGATATCACCTTTACGTTCAACTCCCAAACACCCACTGTTACGCGTGGAGAGATGTTTGGAGAGCCCGTAAACACCACACGGTTATAACTTTTCTACGCGCTCACGAGTCTTTTTTGAGTGAAAGAGACAACACGTAATCTACAAGAACTCGCTCCGTGAGGAGTGTTCGCCTGTGTGTCATCGTATTACCTCGATAAGACGACGGGCTCTCCAAACTCTCTCCACGCGTAACACCCACCCATCCTACTGATTCATGTAACAGTGGTGCATGCTGTTTTAGATGTGTTCTATGTGCATGCGAGTGATGTGTGAATGCGCAACAAGTTGATGTTCTTTCAAGGATGGATATCATTACAGCTATTACGCCCTGATGTGACAAGATGTATGTCTAGTTAACTTAAATTATTTATGCTTACGTTTGTGACAGCCTGGACCGAAGAAATTTCCCAGCAATGGAATTAAGAAAGTTATCTTTATCTTTTATCTTTTATGAAAGTCCCGTCGTCATAAGCCTGAGACTAGAGCTAAGTTTCAGACTAGTCTAGTGAGTTTTCATGCATACGGCCCCAGCTCTCTCTCTCTCTCTCGGCTGTCACGGAGCTAGTCGTTCGTCCTGATTCACACGTAATTCTTGAAGAGAAATTGCTGCTTTATGCGAAAGTGCGGAGTCTCAAACAACCGTTCGGATTCGCACGTAGTTCTTGAAAAGTGATTGTCTCAAACAACATACTTCTCTTTCCTCTCTTTCGTGCCTCATTCCTAAAGACATACAGTCGATTTATGCGCAAGAGGGGAAGCTGGTCTCAAATAACCTCATTGTTTCAACCTAATGCTTCGCTCCTAACTCTTCGAAGACATTTTGGATGCCTCCATCCCGTAAGGAGGGATTTTCATGTGGACTTTTGTCTCTTGTTCGCAGGTGGAAAGTGGAAGCTGAATTATTGTGGGGTGAGCGGTGGTCTAGTAGGTAGCGCGTCGGACTTTGCCACGGCGCTACTGACAGGCAGTCAACGCTGTCACGGCGATGAAGCGTGAGTTCGAGCCCAGGTCGAGCTTGTGATATTATGTGATACCGGTTTTTCCTGGCTGCCGGGCTGCTCATCGGGGGGTTTCTTTCCGGATTATCCGGCTTTCCTCCACCAGCAAAACTGGAAAAATAGGATAGGTGCTGGATGGCGCTGCACCGCGGCGACGCGCTTCCACCAGGGGGAAGCAGCCCGAATTTCCCGAAAGGGACAATAAAGAAGTACAAATAAAGCGTTGAAGTATTGCTCTATGTTTATTCAGTGCAAAGAAAGATGGCAATATCAATATCAAGTCAACCTGTCGCCAGTGATCACATATGACAAACACAAATGTGGCTTTGCACGTGAAAAAAGACCTCCACACTTCAAGTACGGAGTCCTTCTAAACATGCGTGGAGCTGGGATAGCCGAATGGTAGAGCGTTGGACTCTCAATGCTCGGGTCGTGAGTTCGAATCCCGGCTGGGGCCAAATATTTGTGCTGGCCTTTTTCTCGTTGCCCCGTCTTTGATATCACCCATACGTGCTGGAAAAGGACGTTAAACTCCCAAACACCCACCCCACCCACCTTTCTAAACATGCCGTGTGTGTGTGTGTGTGTGTGTGTGTGTGTGTGTGTGTGTGTGTGTGTGTGTGTGTGTGTGTGTGTGTGTGTGTGTGTGTGTGTGAACGACACATACAACAACAGGCGTGTTTAGCAGGACCCTGTGGACTTACAAGAACAAAATCCTCCACAGACTGAGTGTGGGTGCGTACAGGTGACGAGACAATGGAAAACGGTCCCACGAATATTCTTCTCATCCAACGGGATGACCATGGGAGTGTTCTGCCCAGCAATAATAATAATAATAATAACTGAGTATTGTATAGGCGCTTTATACAATTTCATGAATCGGCTCAAAGCGCCGCGAACTGAACCCAACACGCACGCTCACGTGAATCACACGCATTCTCTTACACGTTGGACATAAACACATTACAATCAAATGGTGCGAAGGGTCAGCTCAGCTATTTAAATTTCGGAATTTAGAATTGCATGTATTTTTCAAATTTGGTGGGCTGAACATTTCCAAAGCAGAGCAGAGGGGGGAGGAAGCCGGAGTACCCGGAGAGAATCCCCGACGATCGGCCCGAAGCAACCCTGAGCGACCGGCGTAACACGGGAGCGGTTTCAGTCCGAACAAACAGCGAACATGCCCCCCCCCCCCCCCCCCCGTGTTTCTCGTATGACACACGGCTCCAACATGCCTTTGCCCTAATTTTTTTTCCAGAGTGTGTTTATGAGCTGTCCTCCCATGTGTCATGAGCAGAACAACAACAGCAACTCGGCTACCCACAGATCCCACTAACTGACCCCAGGCTGTGTTTCACTTTGAGATCGCTCTCGTAGCCAAGAAGCTAACCGAAATTGTTTTTAATTTATCTCTGCCGAAATTCTAACCCCCACATGCCCTCGGCTGTCCGAAGCGAGGAAAGTTTACGACGCTCGTGCGGCCATTTTGCATCACGGACACTGTTCTGGATACCCAAGCTGTCGGTCCCTGCAGGACCATTAGCAAGGACAAGCTTGTCTACGGATCTGATTTCTGCCGTTCTTCAAAGAGAGGGAAGGGGGGAGAGGGAGGAGGGAGGGGGGGGGGCTGGTGCTGAGGATGGGAAACAATAAAGTGGACTTGCTGTGCGGATTTTGTCTACTTGCTGTGCGAGTTTTGTCTACCTGCTGTGTAGATTTTGTCTACTTGCTGTGTAGATTTTGTCTACTTGTTGTGTAGATTTTGTCTACTTGTTGTGCAGAATTCGTGAGGGTAGTAATATGCAAGCGGTATTGCTCTCTCTCTCTCTCTCCGCTCATTCAACATTCACCATCCATATAGAAATGTATTACATACATGTCTTTGCATATTATTGCTGGCTATGAAGTACAAAATACATTATGCAGTATGCTTATGATGCTTATCAACACACACACACACACACACACACACACACACACACACACACACACACACACACACACACACACACACACACACACGAGAGAGAGAGAGAGAGAGGGTGTTGTGGGAGTGTTACGTCCTTTACCACCACGTAAGGACAGAGAGAGAGAGAGAGAGAGAGAGAGAGAGAGAGAGAGACAGACAGACAGACAGACAGAGACAGAGACAGAGACAGAGAGAAAAACAGACAGAGAGAAAAACAGACAGAGAAACAACAACAGCTTGCTCTTAGTATTTTTTATGCTAAAATCTGAAAGAAGACACTTTCGTGTTGGCCCAATCAGCAAGGAACTTCACCACGAAAGAGGTAAAAGAACCCTCAGCCAACTATTACCCCTCTCCTGTCCTATCCTATCCGTATCGCCCTCACAAACACTGCAAATAAGCCCATCCAAAACTCCAGACAATCTCAGCAGACAAAATGGCCCACTCCTCCGGCTATTAGTCCACCCTTCTCGCAAGCCCAGTTTAGATATCAGGACCCCCCCCCCTCACCCCCCCCCCCCCCCGCCCCCGGCTATTCCCAACTGGTGGCTATATATCTACTGTTATAAAACAACAATTTCCATCGATTTTTCAAACCTTCAGCTTTGCTGGCCCCACAGGGGATGCTAACAAGTCCGGACAAATTGCCTTAAGAGGAAAATCAATTGCCCGACGCCTCCCCTCCCCCTACCTCCCAACACCCCCCCCCCCCCCTCCACCCCTAAAAGGAGCTGATGCCACCGTCTTTACTTACACACTGAAGCCTTCCAGGGTTACCAGAGGGGGGGGGGGGGGGGGGCGACGGAATCGTGCAGTGGTTTTCGTTTTCATTAACTCAATTCCTACCGAGTTAGTCTGGGGTGGTGCACCGATGACCTCAATAAAAGACGTGACCTCAATCAAATCAAATCAATTCAAATTTAACTTTGGCTCAGTGGGAGTGTTGCACTTTGATTAAACTCGCGTTTGCAGCAAGTAAGAGCCGTTAAGCAACCGTTCATCTTGCTTGATTTCCGCACACAAATCCGAAAAAAGAGTTTAAGAGATACTTGTGCATGGTACGAAGTTCGATCGCAAACCCGTGCAGACGGGAGTTAACTGTGCTGACTCCTAACGTGGCCCCTTTCTGCCCCAAGGGATTATTTTTTTCTGCTCTGTCTGTCTGTGTATGTGGGCGGAGGGTGCGCGCAGGCCTACTCACATCCAAGCAATTAGTGTTTTAAAAAAAAAAGTCTTCCATTTAGCTCAGTAAAATTCGTTTTCGATTTTTCTTTCTTCCAAAAAAAAAGAAAAAAAGGATACAGCCAAAGGCCACGCTAAAAATAAAAAATCGGGCTAATATTTTGCAGCCAAGAATCCTTGGATCAACCTTCTAGGGCCCGAAGACATTTTTTTTTGGGGGGCGCAAACAACATATTAAGCCAAAAGCCCGTCAGAAATCAATTACGTGTAAGAGTGCCAGAGACTGCAAATTAACATCCAAAACCACTTTACGCAGGAACACACTCCCAAGACAGAAACATTTTTGTCTTTTGTCCTTTCTGTAAACTTTCATTTTCGGCCACGAGATTGTCAGAAAACTACACTCGCGCGATACTTCATTTCCCAGCGGCGGCAAGGGGGGAGATCCTACGAAATTCAGGAAACAACGGAA
Source organism: Batillaria attramentaria (assembly GCA_018292915.2). Classification (NCBI taxonomy): domain Eukaryota; kingdom Metazoa; phylum Mollusca; class Gastropoda; family Batillariidae; genus Batillaria; species Batillaria attramentaria. The sequence goes on from JACVVK020000237.1 coordinate 46,441, forward strand.
GCACCGGTAACACCGGTCCAGACAGTACGTAGTAATGCAAAATGAAAATAGGATTTCGAAGTAACTTTTGCTCTGTGTGTGTGTGTGTGTGTGTGTGTGTGTGTGTGTGTGTGTGTGTGTGTGTGTGTGTGTGTGTGTGTGTGTGTGTGTGTGTGTGTGCATGCGCGCGTGTGTGTGCATGAGCGCGTGTGTGTTTCCTGTTTTGCTTTGTTTGATAATTTTTTTTATTATTTTTTTTGTATTTTTTGTATTTTTTTAAATTTCATTTATTTATTTATTTATTTATTATTTCATTTTTGTTCAAATTCAACTTCAACTCATCCTCATCCATAACTCTTAACTCTAAACCTCATTCAACCTAGATTACTAACCCTAAACCTCATTCAATCTAGTTTACGTGCATCCTCAACTAACTCAATCTAGGTATCCAACCCCATGCCTCGTACAATCTACTTTACAAACCCTACACCGCCTTCAGTCTATATTACCAATTCTAAACCTCATACAACCGAGAATACTGACCATTAAACCCCACTTCTCCGGTGCATCCGGGGATTATCGTGTTTCCAGAAATTAACAGGTTCCTCTTGGAAATGTACGCCCCCCCCCCCCACTTCCCATGAATGGATTATCATGTCGTTCTCACTAAATTCACCCGGTCTCGGGCAAAATAAAATGGCTTAACTCAATTCCTGACAAGGAAATTTGGCCGGGTTGTGCACCCTTGGCCTCTCACACACACAAAAAACCCCAGCATATTTAACTGGCTGCATGGATTTAAATTTGACCTAGTGGTAGAGTGTTGCGCTTTGATTATACTCGTGTTTGCTGCAAAGCAAGCGCCTGATTCTCGCATATATATATATGGCCAAAACCGGAAAAGAGTCAAAAACGTGGGATACTCGTGCGCGGTACGGAATGTGTTAAGTTTTTTTTTTTTTTTTTATGTTTTTTTTTTTTTTTTTTTTTTTTTTTGGGGGGGGGGGGGGGGGTTAACGTCGTTAAGAGCGTTCGTCCAAGAATTTCAGGTTGTGCTTGGGAATTTTGAGAAGCCTTCTCGGACGACGCAAAGGAGGGCGGGTGAGAGGGTGTTTTGAGGGTTTAACGTCCTTTTCCACCATGCGGGTGATATCAAAGACGGGGGGGGGGGGGGGGGGGGGGGCAACGATGAAAAAGCCAGCACGAATATTTGGCCCAAGCCGGGATACGAACTCATGACCCGAGCACTGAGAGTCCAACGCTCTACCATTCGGCCACCCCGGCTCCCCACGAAATGTGTGAAAATGAGCACGATGTCCAGCTCGTGCGTGATTACTGTAGGTTGTTCTGATCTTGATTTCATGTGCTGGTGGTGCTTGACGCTTTGCCGTTGAGATACGGGGTATATTTAATAATAATAATAATAATAATTTATTTATATAGCGCTTAATCTACTTGGAAGGTAGTTCGAAGCGCTTAGAGTACAGGTAAGGAGACAGATAGACGTGAAGGTTCAGGGCCAGGGCAACTGCATGTATGGTACTTAATAAGGAGATGGAGAAAGACGGATATTTGGCGGAAACAGACAAACATGCAATTATGAAGATAGACTATTGTGGCTAAGTTACTCTCATTAGGTGTGTTTGTGTAATTTTAAATGCAAGCATGTATCGTGATTATTCTCAGGCCGATACGAAACAATGATTCACAATAACTAGTTTGCAATCAAGTAATTGATACCGGTAGTGGGGCAAAGCATATCATAGCTCCTAAACCGTGGCATAATTTCGATAAAATACGACTCTTGGACAGTTAATATTGTCAAAACGAAACAGCAATTAACCATGAACATTTAGCAAATTATGCCGGTAAGTAACACAATCTACAAATCGAGCTCTCAACTCATAGCGTAACTTTGATATAATTACGCCTTTGGGATAGTCAGTCACACACACACACACACACACACACACACACAGACACACACACACACACACACACACACACACACACACACACACACACACACACACGCACACACGCACGCACGCACGCACGCACGCACGCACACACACACACACACAGCAAAAGTTACTACCGAATCCTAATCTATCTTCACACTTGCCTGGCCTGGTGTTTCCGGTGTTTCCATATCAGTAAGAAACAACAATTTGCCGCGAACATAATCTACAAATGCCTGTAATAGGACAAGGCACATACTTCTCGAACCTTGCGCTAACTTACAAATAATTACGCCTTTGGGACAATCATCCGTGCACTCGAAACCCCCCACACAAATGAAGTGACCGTCCCCAGGCTTACGATGCAGACACAGAAACCCAAGGATTCAAGCCCCAGACGGTTTAGGTTCAATACCTAATTCCCAAGTCCAGTCCGGTACGTGACACGACCCACGATAGACCTTTCGCCGTCTCTCTTCAAGACAGGCCTTTCCTTTTCTTCATTTACATGCACGAGGTCTACGTGTGTGGCACAGTTGGCATAGTTCGCCTGCTGGGGGGTGCAAGTGTATACCAGGCATATGGATGCGGTCGGTGGTCTCGTGGTTAAGAGACTTGTCATCAATGCGAGAGGTCGGGGGTTCGAGTCCCACTCGGGGCAAAGAATTTTTCCTTCTCGTATGTGGCACCGTTCATTCGGGCCGATCGTCGGGGGGGGGGGGGGGGGGGTTCTCTCCGGGTACTCCGGCTTCCTACCCCCTCGGCTTTGGAAATGTTCGGGCCACCAAATTTGAAAAATACATGTAAACGCAATTCTAAATTCCGAAATTTAAATAGCTGAGCTGACCCTTCCCACCACGTGATTGTAATGTGTTTATGTGTCCAGTGTGTGAGAGAATGTGTGTGATTCACGTGAGCGTGCGTGTTGGGTTCAGTTCGCGGCGCTTTGAGCCGATTCACGAAATTGGGTAAAGCGCCTATACAATACTTTATTATTATTATTATTATTATTATATGCATGGGGAGCGAATGTACTCCAGCTGCGCGGGAAGGGGTGCAAATATATCCTGGATTTGGGTCTCGCGAGTTGAAGTCACATGACAGCTAACGAGTCTAGCCATCAGACGGTGAAGATATATATGTGCGTGTACAGTATCTGCCGTAATCTGTAACCGTTTTGCTTTCCGGAAACGAGCCTTTCGATAAAACTAGCGTGGCGATATCGCGAGAGCTGACGGGACTGAAGGGCGGGATACAATCGCCCGGCTGAATAGAGAGCTGGGCCCGTATGTAATAGTCGAGGTTAGGGCTTTTAGCCCTGGGTTAGAGTCTAACCTCGAACTAAACTAGCTCTACGGTTAAATTTTCTGTTGTTTTTTGTTTTAAATCAGGAAGCGGGCCCATTCCGGGAAGGTGCCTGAGCCGTTATAGAAGGATTTTTTTCTTCCTTTCTTCGCTTCCTTTTTCATTTAATTTTGCTTTTGGGTTTCATTTTCTTTTGTCCTAGTCTGGGTTAGGCCCGTAGCCGTGGGTTAAATTAACCTCGACTTTTACATACGGGCCTTGGAGTACATTTGCTCCCCTTGCACATGACTGGTATACATTTGCACCCCCTAGCGGGCGAACTATACCAATTGAGCGCGAGTGTAGCCTGGTTCCAAAACTGTGGGACGAAATTACGAGTCGGTCGCTGTCTGTGTACAGTGGAGGGGAAAATAACACTAACTCGGCTAATTAATACTGAGTCTGGTTGAATAAACACGTTTAGAATTCCATTCATGGGCACTCTGAACATTAACATGTTGGATTATGGAATACTCACTGAACTGACTGCAGTCAGTCGCTCAGGGTTTTGCGAAGTTGACTGTGCACATGAGATCAGTTTCCAACTATCTCAATGCAAGAAACTAAAAGAATTACTCGGCGTATAGATAGTTTTATTTATTTATTTATTTATTTATTTATTTATTTATCATTACTTTTTTTTTCGAAACTACAAATCTGAAAGTTACACAAAACTTTGTACACTTTTGAATCCTACCTATCTTCACTTTCAAAATTAATAGTATGGAAATTTGGCAAGCGTGGCCTGCCTTGAGGTTGTTCCTTTAGGAAATCAAACGCTGTAGAAATGTTCTCTTTTTTTTTTTTTTTTCTTTTTTCCCCCCTTTTTTATGGCAAGTAATAAGGACCTTCAGCCTTTAATAAGCGGCGTAACTCTTGTTTCTACCACAGTGACCCCCCTTTGTTTCCCAGGTTACACGTGTCCTGTTTTCTGGAAATGTAAAACATCGTGACATCTCCAGCTGCACGTTATTGGCAAGAACACGCTCTGCCAGTAGCAGTCGTGAGTCTCCTCTGGCTATTTTGACCTACTGGCATCAACAGAAAGTAGAAGAAATACTCTTTGCCTATGCACCAAGGGTGAACGGAGATGGCCCGCACAGGCATGGGGGGAACCGGGGTGGCCGAATGGTAGAGCCTTGGACTTGTAATGCTCGGGTCGTGAGTTCGCATCCCGGCTGGAGCCAAATGTTTATGCTGGCTTTTTCATCGTTGCCCCGTCTTTGATATCACCCGTATGTGGTGGAAAAAGACGTTAAACCCCCAAACACCCCCACCCACCCGCACTGGCATGGTATACAGAACAGGGGCAGCTATCCTAGCCAGGGAGTCCACTTAAACACTGTTCAATTCAGCCAGACTGCCAGGTCGGCCACGTTTGATTTAACCGTAACTGTTATGGACAACTTACACAAGAAGGCCCAGTCCACAGACAGCGGAAACATGCAACTTTATGAGTCAGCATAATTTCAAGCGGTGAGCGGTGGTCAAATAGGTAGCGCGTCGGTTTTAGCCGCTGCGCTACTTAACGGCCGTCACCAATGTCACGGCGATGAAGCGTGGGTTCGAGCCCAGGTCGAGCTTGTGATATGTGATACGATTTTTCCTGGCTTCCGGGCTGCTCATCGAGGGTTTCTCTCCGGGTTATCCGGCTTTCCTCCCCCAGCAAAATTGTTTTAGAAAAAAAGGAAGGATAGGTATTGGGTGACGCTGCACCACGGCGACGCGCTTCCCACGGGGGAAGCAGCCCGAATTTCCCGAAAGGGACAATAAAGTAGTAAAAAAAAAGAAAAAAAAACTAAGACTTTTCTCGAACTCGCGTGATCCGCACGTCATTCATCTTGAGACCACAAACTGTCAAAACTAGAAGAAGCCCACTCAAGTCGAACACTTCGCCCTAATCCCCGCATTCTGTCTAAACGTAGGCAGTTTATCATGTTACCACGGTCGAATTTTTCCTCCAGTGTGAAGGCTCATACGATTACCTCACCGTTTGAATGTTTTATTGGCGCAGTTAGGAAAGCGTGATCCATTCTTTCTTTTATTGGGGTAGCAGCGCAAGCTTCAGAGAAACCCTACCATTAGGCGATTTCAATTTGTGCATTCCATGGATCGCAAAATCGGCCCACAGACGTGTTATCTCGCTCTCTTACCCCCTCAGTCTCGTTCAAACGGGTGTAGGTGGAAGGGTGGGCGTTAGTCTATGATGGTCAGTCAAGCGTGCGACTTGCTGCACACAACGTCTCTTTTCCGATAGCACATAAAAGGCCGTGCCGCCATATCTTGTGATCATTACGCTGATCGTGTAAACGCACAAAAAACATCAGACCCAGGGGTAGTAATTATATGTAAACGTCGGAGTGGAGGAGTTTTCATAGAGAAAGATTAGGTTGTTTGCTCTGTACATGCACGCTTGCGCGAACCTCTATTCATTTCATTCCTGCAATGCGTCTATCATTCTTTCCCGTGTGTGTGTGTGTGTGTGTGTGTGTGTGTGTGTGTGTGTGGTGTGTGTGTGTGTGAGAGAGAGAGAGAGAGAGAGAGAGAGAGAATAAATGAAACTTTATTTTACAACGGCTGAGGCAGTTGACGTCAGATAGTTTTCATACCTGCCGTGGCTTAAAAACTACTATTAACTTAATAATAAAAAGGAATGAAACAAGAAAAACAAACAAACAAACGGACAAATAAAACAACAAACAACGAGCAGATGTTGCAACTGACACACCCATACACATACAAAGAGAGAGAGAGAGAGAGAGAGTTGGCCTGCGCGCACACACTGACGAATTCACTCTACAACACAGCACCACTCAAAACCACAGGAACTTCCTTATGTCCTGTTCCCCCCTCCCACCCTCCCCCCACCCCCCAATCCCCCACCCAATCAACAACTACCATAACAGGCCTCTTTCCTCGCCTCAAGCCTGAAAACTCCATCAGGCAATGAGCATAGAGCCGGCATACTTCCCATGCAAATGCAGCAATTTCTGCAGCAAATATTCCTCCAGGAAAATCTTCCTCGGACCGGCGCACGATCTTATCCTATTTCCCAGGATACTTTTCCCATCTAGTGCTCCGGATTGCCATTCTGCAGTGCACAGCCAGTGACTACTCTCCCACCCGCTTACTCCGGATATTCGACCCAAATCTGGGGCAGAATAGACGACTCCACTGACTCGGCGAGACCCGAGGCCAAAGTCCCGCCCCTTTACTCTGCCGTGTGTTAGCGAAACACAGTACGTCCGTGACGTCATTGTATGGTAAAAGGGGGTGATTTCAAGATGAAAGAGACTGACGTAATGGTCTTTTCCCTCAAATGACGTCAATGGACTTACTGCTTTCTTTCCATGCTCCAGTCATATCAAACTACACGTGCTTCCCTCGTTGTAGTGTCTGGCAAGAAAGTTTCCCGGACCATGCCATGTTTTGTGCTCATTATGCCGCGGGACGCGATTGGCTGAACCCTGGGGGCTCGACCCTCTTGATCGACAGGTGTGGAGTTGTCCATCCCTAGCGAAGTCTGCCCGCTTGACCTACCAGTGCTACGTGTCCTCGGCAACGACAACGACTACAACAACAAAACAACCATTACTACTAAACCGGCCCCCGTAGCGTAGTGGTTAACACATTGGACCATGGACCGGGAGACCCGGGTTCGAATCCCAGCCGAGGCAAGCGAGATTCTTCCTACAAAGGTCGGCTCCTACCCAGAGCGGGCGTGCTATGGGGCCAAAGGGGAGGCGTTTCAGGAATATAAAGGCGAACCACTCGTATTGCCGCTCTCTGAAGCACATCCCAGCAGAACAAAGGAGTGATACGATCGCCGCGGGTATCACATCGGCGGTGAGAGGTCACCAAGCATGTGCGCGTATTTGCAAAGCCCTTTCGCCCCTTTCCCCCCGTCTTTAATATCACCAGTATGTGGTGGAAAAGGACGTGAAACCCCCGAACACCCACCCCCATCCCCCCGCAGAGACAGTGTACGGGGCGGGAAGAGGGGTAGCCTAACCGGATCTGCACCGGAAGAACGGCGGGGTCCCCGGACTGTCAACTCGCCAGCTAAATACATTTCGCGTCAAATCTGGCCATTGCTACCCTCGGTTTATTCCCTTCTTCTCGCGCTGATAGCTTCCATTATGATCAGAAACCAATCTGTCTTTATGTGGCCGCAGCTTCTGGGTGGGAGTGGCAGTGATCGCTGGGGGCGGTAACGGGAAGAAACTCTTGCCCCGCTTCCGTCCGAATGCAGGCTACAGGGCATAGATGCAAATTTCAAAAAAGAAAACGCTATATATTCCTCTTAAACATAACTTTGCATATGACACCCTAGAAATGCTTTAAAATGCACCAAACAAACAACAAAAATCCGGCTAGCACAGTCAACTCTGTCACAGTTGCAGAGTTTTCAGCGTCCCTGAAACCCCAATACAAGCCAAGGGCAGCCTGATTTCACAGCTCAGTTTGCGTTTTGACACTGAGCGAGAAAGATCGCGCAGCACTCAACAGAGTCAACACCCCGGCGCTGGACACTGTAACGATGTGTCTCGCTCGCTGACCAAAAGCCAAATAATGTCACGGTAGACTCGTGCTCTGGTTTTATAAGGGTCCCCGAAGCGCTGAAAACTCTGCAACTGTGACAGAGTTGACTGTGCTTGCACGGTCGACTCTGTAAAAAAAAAATTTTCACACTTCGGAAAGTTTTTTGTTGGGAGCTTAGATCTGTAATTCACTCGCAAACACAGTTGGAGCTTTGAAAGCGGCATTTTCGCTCACTGTCAGCCGTCATCTCTAGTTACTTGAAAGCTTACAGTTAGCGCTTAACCATGTGAACTGTAGGCCAACGGATGTTTTAACTCCATGACCCTACGGACGATGGTCATTAGTTTCAAATAAACTGCCAGCAACGCTGGTACACACACAAAAAAGATGGCACCACGCTCACCCTCGATACCGCCAGCACAGAGACTCGGAAGCACACTTGCTCTGGGCACTCCGTGTCAAATTAGTTTAAACGAAAAACACCTTCAGCACCTTATAAAAAAAAAAAACGAAAAACACCTTCAGCACCTTATAAAAAAAAAAAAACCGTCAGGCTTTTAGTCAAGCTGGGGCCTCACATCTTACAACGGAATGCATTAGCGTGAGAGTTGGCTCCCTTAACTTGCCTCTCCAGTCTCCTTTCGTGCCCCCATTAACGTCAGGTCTGCGGACGTCTTTAAGGCCCAGAAATCCTTCAACTTTGTTGAAGTTCAGTGACTCAGTCCCCTGGCCTGGTTCTCCGGGCCTCTAAGGCACCCCAGCTACCTCTTCATCAGCGCTTCCTTGACAAACAAGCACGCAGCTCACTGACCCTCTGGTGATTGTCGTTTTTTTAAAGAGCTCAGTCCCGTGACTGGAGGGCAGGTCATGTTTGGTGTTCGTCTTCGTTTTAATCATTCTGCTTGCAAGATGGGGGGTGGGGGGGGGGGGACTAGAATGACTCGGAGAGGAATGTCAAGCCCTATGACCTAATGTGGTAGTCGTTACTCGTAGAAAAGCATTCTCCTGATGCGTAGCGTTTTCAGTTTGTCAAGTGCTCCTAAAAACCAACAACGAGGGAGGGGAGGGGGGGGGCATATTGTCCAGCATGTCCAACATTTCTTCGTTTTTTTTCCCCTCGCGCAACGACGGAAAAACAGCAGTAAACACATACAAACAGCGGAAATTGGCCTAGGAGCCGAAAACAAATTCATGCCTGAGTGAAATGTAAAACACATGTACTGATATGTTGTCCTGCCTGTTCCACTTTTTTTTTTGGCCTCGACGACAGAAAAACAACAACAACAAAAACAACAAAGAAACAAATTAAAAAAAAGGTGGAAATTGGCCTCGAGGCGGCAGAATCCCGTCGATGATCGTCCCGAATGAACGGTGCCACATACGACAAGGAACAATAATTCTTTGCCCCGGTTAGGACTCGAACCTGACCTCTCGCATTGGTAGCGAAGTCTTAACCATTAGACCACTGCGACCGCCCCACTGCTAACATTGGCTAACATTCTGTGCATTTCCGCTCCCCCAAGGAAAAGTACAGGCGACGTGGCGACAGCACCTACCACGACTTCTGATGACAAACAAGAATTTTCTGGGCGCCACAATCACACAGCTCTACTTGAGCCTAACAGACGAGGGCCGAGCGAGAGACGGTTTTCTTTTTTTTTTTCCGCTGTCAGGTCAATTGAGTAATTTACAAACAAATCAGCACGAGAAACCGATTGCCCCCCCCCCCACCCCCCGTCTGTCTGATCAATGCTACAGACAACCCCCGGTGCCCGCGGGTCAGGGAAAAACTCACACGGGTGAGGGGGTAGAGAAAGCGAGGGGGAGGGGGGGGGTGAAGAGAGAACGCTTGTATATGCGTAAAAACTAATATAAGGCGTCGCTGTTATTTTGTTAGTTTGTCCCTTCGTTTGTTTGTTTGTTTGTTTGTTTGTTTGTGTCTTCGGTTGATTCTGTGGGTCTTCTCGGAGGTAACCGAGCGTACAAGACTGTAAATGACTTGACATTGTAATTCAGTTGTTCGCTGCAGCGTTTATTGTTTGATTTTGCGTCGATTTTTCATTGGTTTGTTTGATTTTGCGTCGATTTTTCATTGGTTTGTTTGATTTTGCGTCGATTTTCCATTGGTTTGTTTGATTTTGCGTCGATTTTTCATTGGTTTGTTTGATTTTGCGTCGATTTTCCATTGGTTTGTGTGTTGCTAAGGATGATAATGCTTATTATGACGATGACGGTGTGTGGTGATGGTGATGGTGATGATGATGATGGTGTGTGTGTGTGTGTGTGTGTGTGTGTGTGTGTGTGTGTGTGTGTGTGTGTGTGTGTGTGTGTGTGTGTGTGTGTGTGTGTTACAGCGACAAGCTAACATCCCACATGCCCACCTTACTGCACACTGATAAACACGATAAATGCAGGAAGTTTTGCTTACATCACCTACCGCCCCAGAAACTGAAGACTCGGACAGACAAGGTTTGGGGTAGGTGTCTGAGGGTTTAACCCTTTCTACCCTGACGCTACCATCATACGTCGGGCACCAGCTGCCTGGATCCCGTGGTGACACTGCACCATGTGGGCCAAAGGATTTTATATTTAGGGGGAGGGTTGCTTGGATGTTGTTCTTTACTTCAGTATCACCTTCAGCGTGTTGCAAAGGAAACCTGACAGCAGACATGTTGGAAAGGGAGGTAAGAAATTATTACAACCATAGTCGTATCTCGGGTACAATGAGTTAACGTCCTTTTCCACCACATATGGGTGATACTGATTAAAGACACGGCACCGACAAAAAGGCCCGGCCAGCACAAATATTTGGCCGCAGCTGGGCCGGAACAGACAGACACACAGACAAACATGCGGACAAAGACTGCGAGTTCCAGATCTCCCATTTCCGCCCGTGCAATGCCCCACAAACACAGCCAAACAACACAATACAACAATAATAATAATAATAATATATTACACTTGTAGAGTGCGGAGTTCTGCTTCGAAAAGCACTCAATGCGCTTTTTGCTCACGCACACACACAACATTCACACGCACACATTTATACACATCAATACAGGCGGTGGAGTTTAAACTTAAAGATTAAAAGCTAGTTTGAAAAGATGTGTTTTGAGTTGTGCTTTAAACTGTAGGAGGGAAGGGATACAGACAATACAGACACACACACACATACTGAGGTCGTCAGTCCGCCCTACAGATGGGTCACACTAAAAACAGAAGACAGGTCAAAACCTGGACACCCCCAAAGAATGCATGATGAGGAAGGCGGAGGAAGCAGGATGAAAGGGGGTTGGGTACCACACTGTCAGCATTCAGGAACCTCCAGCGACAGTTGGACAGTTTGGGGGAGGGAAGGGAGGAGGAGGAGAGGCCCGGGGGAGAGGGGGGCTACACACAGCAAGCATTCAGGATCCACCAGCGACAGTCCGACAGCTCCCAGACTGTGAGAGAAAGCGAGCCGGACCCCGGCAGGACCTTCCCCAACACTAGTTTCTGATCGATGCCGTTTTCCGCCCCATCTGACGGTCTAATCAAGTTGAAGAACAGCTTTACACTCCAAAACGGCGGCTCAATACTGAATGCAAACATGTTTCCAGTCAAGATTTAGGAGCGCTTCGATCAGATTCTCTTTTGTGCGCACTTGCATGCGTCGATTTCTCTCTCTCGATACCCCCCCCCCCCATCCCCCCTTCTCAGCCTGAAACAGAACCTTAAACTTGCACTACAACAGAGAGAGAGAGAGAGAGAGGGGGGGGGGAGAGAGGGGGGGAGAGAGAGAGAGAGCAGACGATACATCATCACGACATTTTTCTGTGAACTCTGGCGTCGTATGCCTTCATTGAAACTATACAAACATGCATAGAGTTACCTTCAGCATAACGGCCGAACCGGCGCAAAACTCCTTCTGAGCTTGTGTGCCTCATTTTCCGTCCAAGTTTCACAATCGGTCTTCCCGGTTAATTATTGCTATTCAGTCGAGCAGACAGCGAGAAGAGTACACCAAAACTGAAGCCCTAACCTCTGCCATCGTTGCGTTGTCTTGAGCGAATAAACTTGTCTTGACTCTTTTCTTTGTGAATCATTCGTTCCAACAATATTGCAGAGCCTTTACACACATACACAGTATCTTTTATGGTTAGAATCCACTTCAAATTACTGATGTACACGTTAGACGCTGAGGTGACTGTAGACAACTTTTGTATGGTATGGTATGGTATGGTATGGTATGGTATGGTATGGTATGGTATGGTATGGTAGGCTTCTCCTCGGCGCACATATCCATCTCTACTGAAATGCTCATGGCGCCGCAGGGCTGGAGGACGAAGCAGTGAAAGCCTGCTGCCGCTAAGCGCTACCTTATGTGCAAACCTCCGCACACACGCACGCACGAAAGCCGCTGAGATCGATAGCTCGTGTCGCTCCTCTTAAACTCAAAAAGAAGAAGAAGAAAAAAAACCCACAAACAAAAAATAAAATCCCCACGCTTTCAACGGTCGGTTTCGAACGAAGCTGCCGCTTAAGACAAATGTCCCCACGCGTCCTCTTCATTTTCTGAAAGTTGCCCCATGCCCCTGCTGCAATGTCTCAACCTTTCAATCCACCCCCTCCTTTCTGAAACACCGCCCCCCCCCCACACTCCCCCTTCCCCTTCCCATGAGTCTCCCTTCCCCCCGAGTGCAGAACAGTGCAGCGCTGCATGAAAAAAGAAGCAGCCATGCTCGAGAAGTGGAATCATTAACCGACAATTGTTCCTTCATCCTGAGGCTTAAATGCGTCGCGTGAAAAGGGGGCATGGGCAGTGTTCCCGATCTCCCCCTCCCTCCTCCCCCCTCCCTCCCTCCTCTTCCCCGTGGACCCTCCTTCTCCACCCTTTCCTGTTCCTCCGTCTGCGACGGTGAGCAGCAGCACATGGTCAGCGCGGTGAGAGGTCCATGGCTTGGGACTGGACAACAGTGATATAAATAGCATCTGTAGTACTGTGGGTTGGACGGTTAGATGACATCTAGTGATCCAGTGACCTGGATGCGTGCGAGGCACGATTGGCGGAGGACGGGCTGTCACGTGACCTCTGAACCTCTCTCTCTCTCTCTCTCTCTCTCTCCAGAAACGATATGTGACAAGTATGGGGTATGTTAGCTCTCATCCCCAATCCCACCCACACCGCTGAAAAGTATAACAAGAAAATATTCCTCCCTCCCTCTCTCTCTCTCTCTCTCTCTCAGACAGGCTAGACTTGTTCAAATCAAGTCTCTCTTACTCAGGAGCACAGTTATGGAATAATCTCCCATCTCATATTCAGTCTACTTATTCCTCTCATATCTTTAAAGCTAAAGTTTATCATTACTTTTCTACGAACTAAGTGTTAACTACTTCTCTATTAGTTTTCTTACAGCTTTTCCATGCTTTTATTCTGTAGTCCCATTTCATATGTTAACGTTTTACTGCGTAATGTATTACTCTTGCGCTGTATAGCTATGTGTTGTATGTGTGATACTGTGGGTAATCAGTACTAATCACATGTATGTCTTATGCTATGTATGTAATGATGAAATGTTATGTATGCCCTGTGTGTGTGTGTGTGTGTGTGTGTGTGTGTGTGTGTGTGTGTGTGTGTGTGTGTGTGTGTGTGTGTGTGTGTGTGTGTGTGTGTGTGTGTGTGTTTGCGTGTGTGCGTGCGTGCGTGTGTCAAGGACAGACAGTTAGAGAGACCTGTGCGTCTATGTTCTCATCCTTGGAAAATAAAGTTTCAGTCAGTCAGTCAGTCAGTCTCTCTCTCTCTCTCACACACACACACACACACACACACACACACACACACACACACACACATGCAGAAGCACGCACACACGCACGCACGCACAGCCAACCAGTGTTGATAAAAGGCTTCCTCATGGACAAAAAAAAATGACATCAAATGATCAGCCTGCATTAATTTCATCGTCTTTTTAGTGCTGTTTTCGAGCAGGAGGAGCAAACAACACAGTTTTAGCCTGGAGATACAATTTCAATGTATCTCAACAAACAGACGCGAATATGGACAAAGCTTGCTCTGTTTCAGACCTCTACACTCACGCAGTGCAACTTCAGCCTGTCGAAATCTTATTTTATTGTGGAAGTTTTAGAACACACACACACACACACACACACACACACACACACACACACACACACACACACACACACACACACACACACGTGTCAGTCCCCCAGTTACAAGCACAGTTCTCTCAGCCGCCCATGACGTTCGCTTGCAATGAAAGCGCACATAACTAAATCAGCAGATTATAAAGCTTTTAAATAACAGCACACACACACACACACACACACACACACACACACACACACACACACACACACACACACACACACACACACACATTAATACACTGCGTCTACAGGGACACAAAAACATTATCTCTTACAGTCACGTCAGTTTTAAGTGTCTTTACATCTTGGCTTCCAGATTGTTTTCGATCCGATCATGGCACTGACTGAACTGGGGCTTCACCACGCTTAAAGGTTATGCCTGCCGGACTCCACACACACACACACACACACACACACACACACACACACACACACACACACACACACACACACACACACACACGCACGCACGCACGCACGCACGCACGCACACACACACACACACTTGTGCTCAATCAGGTCTATGTCATCCAACTTCCGTATACATTGAAGACGACCTGGGAACATGTGAAGAAAAAAACAAAAACAAAAAACACAAAAACATTATTACGCAATCAGACAAACACGTTCAATGACGCGTGCACTGTGTTCGCCCTCAAAAAAAAAAACGTCACGCAGATGGCACGTAACAAGCACGGAGGACCCTCGTAATGGATCTCAAACGTCACCTGTGGGATTCCACTGAGAGCTGTTAGCGTGGATTTCAAGTTCGGGGGTAAAACAAAAAGCAAGTCCCGGCAGAGACGAAGGGGACCGCAAATGTTTGTGAGAATAAGGCGAACACTCTTGTGTTCATGTGCATTTAGTTGAATTTTTGCGCAGGCAAAAAAAAAAAAAAAAAAGCTAAGCAAAGAAACAGACACAGCAAATCATCATCATCATAGATATTTAAATAGCACTTATCCACAGAGAGATCTAAGCGGTTACGAAGTTAAGAACGATAAAATGAAATACAATGGCACGCAAATAATGATACCTATCAAACGTTTTAAGTCCCTCTCTCTCCCTCTCCCGTCTTTTCACTGTTATTATTATGCTGTACGCTGTGACAGTATTCGCCGTACTACATTGTGAATGTTTCACAGACGGAGGCCGCACATAGGCCCCTGGCCTTTTGCCACCGCCTGAATACTTGCTTGTGTAAACTGACCAGCAAAATAAAAACCATGTTTAAATCAAACGTTTTAAACTTGAGCACACCCATTTCCATGCACCCTTGTTTGCGAAATTACTTCGGCGGTGACCAAGCCAAACTTCAACAAACCTCCCTTCCCCCGCTCCCACCCCCTCCCGTCCCAACCCCCACCCATAAGCTCAGTAAGAACTAGGAACACGCGTTATTAACCCAAGAAACAGGAACAGCAAAGGATACGGGACTAAAAGCCTCGTACAAAGACCTGTCGAAACATGCCACACCAGCCATTTCCCGTGCACTGTCCGCGTCTATTACTGGATCATTCGCGAAGGACACAACCCAATTTTGTAAATTGCCGCAAACACGCCTCGCGCGGCCGCCAGCTGGGAAAACGCGCAGGTTTTGCGCCGACTATGACAACCATTAAAACTCAATCCATCAGCGAGATGGCCCTGTGGATGATTCATGCGCTGGTCGATTGAAACGTCCTTCTGAACTGTCAATCAAATTGTGAAAGTCAATTATCAAGAAAAAAAAGGTACAGCAACAGATTACGTCGAGCAAGTTTTCTGGACTTTCTGGGCAGTGTTTCGACCTCCCGCGGCTGTTATGACGGATTGTTTCACACTGCCATGTGGGTTAGCCAATCAGATGAGTAGTGTGGATGGCGTGGTTTACCAAGGGTTCAAAAGAAAAGCCCGGCTGTGCCTTGGACGACGCAGTGAACAGAAATTTGACCCCCCCCCCCCCCCCCCAAAAAAGGAAACTGTCCTACTTCTAGACGGAAATTAGGAAAGCGTTACGACAAAATGCAAATAACAAATCCCTCACATGAAAGTGAAAAACAAAAAACAAAAAAACCCTTCTTAAATTTCTTTAGAGTTAACGACAAACTTCCTAAAAGAACAGTTTTCGTTGTGAAATGCATTTCGTTATAGTTAAATCCTGAGAGAAAAATATGTGTTTGAGCCAATTTGAAGAAAGAACGCATTGGAAAAAATCCTTTCCAAGGAAAATGGATTGAAAGGACACAACAGAAACCGATACGTTAAGTCCGGAGTGAATTGATAATGTCCACCCATTTTTTCGCAGCGCAGAGAGAGAGAGAGAGAGAGAGAGAGAGACACACACACACACACACACACACACACACACACACACACACACAGAGGGAGAGAGAGAGAGATAGAGAGAGAGGGTGGGTGAGTGGGTGGGTGTTTAGTATTTGAGAGAGAGAGAGAGACAGAGAGACAGACAGACACCGGACACATTACCCTCTTGACGGGTGGGAAAGAATGCACACGGACTCGCGGTGAATACTACTCTAACCAACCTGACAGCACCCGATGGCGCTCTGTTCCCTCGAGACCTCGATTCAAATCAAATCCCGGCGATTCTCGCGAGACCCTGGGCCTCTTCCGGTCCTGCGCAGTCTCAGACTAGGGTATGAATCTTAGCGGCGGTTTGCATTAACGGCCGTTTCTTACTCGCCTGATGGATATGTCGAAGTCTCCTGTTTGCGGTCCGGGGTGATTTATCGGCCTGTTTAAGCGCGATAATTATTCCTGTCAGAAATATCCCGCCGCAATTAGCTCCCCTCAGCCAGTTAGCTCCCTTTGGTCGGCTGTGCGCTGACAGAAACACTGTGTGTGGATGATCACTCGGTCGTGTAGCCGTCAGTCACGGGAGGTCGTACAATCTGTAATAAAACTTACTGTAGCAGTAGATGGTACTGTGTTGCGGTCTGACCAAATCCCCTCACGATATCATGCCGAGAACTTACGAGAGGTGATGTCAATATATGACTAGACGAAGCAGTAAGTGAGTAAGTCTCAAGTGGTCAAGCGCCCGCCAACACGGCTATCCAAACAAGTCTGTCTGATCAACTGATTGGTGTAAACGTGACGCACGGCACTTGCTCTAGTGATGTACGAGTGTCCTCTTTTTTTGGTAAGATAATAATGATAACGATAACTGAGTATTGCGTAGGCGTTTCACCCAGTTTCTTTCACTGGCTCAAAGCGCCGCCAGCCGTGAACCTAACACACACGCTCACGTAAACCACAAGCATTCTCTTACACACTGGACATGGAACAATCACAATCACGTGGTACAAGGGTGGGTGGGTGTTTGGGGGTTTAACGTCCTTTTCCACCACATACGGGTGAGATCAAAGACGGGGCAACGATGAAAAAGCCAGCACAAATATTTGGCCCCAGCCGGGATACGAACTCACGGACCCGAGCATTGGAAGCCCAACGCTCTACCATTCGGCCACCCCGGCTCCCCAATCAGTCACGTGGTACAAAGGGTAAGCTCAGGAAAATAAGTTTCGGTATTTAGAGGTGCATTTTTTTTTTTCTTCAATTTTTTTGGGCTGAATATTTCCAAAGCAGACGTCCGAAATTTGCACTTTTCACAATTTGTGATAATCATCATACGTGACTAAATAACAAATGTTCTAGCCAACTGGTCCCATGTGTTGATGTCCAGTGTGTGAGAGAATGCGTGTGATTCACGTGAGTGTGCGCGTTGGGTTCAGTTCGCGGCGCTTTGAGCCGATTCGGGAAACTGGGTAAAGCGCCTATACAATACTCATTACTATTATTATTATTACGGTGCAATGTCACTACAGAGATCAAGGCACCTGGTGCAAGACGTATCACAATTGTGTGTGTGGAATTGTGATATATATATATATTATTATTATATATATATAATGAGAAACGCTGTTGTTTTTACTTACCTTTTAATTTAATTTAATCCAACTTAATACTCTATCTTGTCTTACCTTTATTTTCATCATATATGATATACTTTACGGCCGCAAAACAAATTCCCCTTTTGGGACAATAAAGATTATTGATTGATTGATTGATTGATTGAGGGTAAGCGTCAGCGTAGAGAGGGTCAAAGACTCATCAAAACTCATCTACCACTCAGGCCCACACCCATGCAAACAACACGAACAAACAAGAAACATACGGAACCAATTTAATAACCATCCGTTCCAGCACCGTCTGCCAAAACAACCGGCTACACTACTGGTCCGCTAGGAAAACAGAAGAGTATGGATCATCTGTGTCCAGATTTTCAATGGGAAACGTGAAACCGCAACACTCACGGCTCAGACCATTTCCCCTTGTCCTCCCCATTGTTACGGAGGTCAGGTGGAGTTCACCTATGGGTTGTTAACGACCTGGTACCGCGGAGGATCAGGCAATGAATCAACGCGATGCTTTTTAAAAGGGATGACGTGGACGTGTGTCCATCGGTTTGCGGACAACGACCTGGAACGGTTCAGGAGAGAGAGAGAGAGAGAGAGAGAGAGAGAGAGAGCCCATCCTGTATCCATCAAAAGACTATACACTCTGAACTGTCTACGGAGCGGGAATAGCCGAATGGTAGAGCGTTGGGCTTTTCATGAGTTCGAGACCCGGCTGCAGCAAAATATTTGTGCTGGACTCTTTCTCGTTGTCCGGTCTTTGACATCACCCATACGTGGTGGAAAAAGGACGTTCAACTCCCAAATACTCACCAACCCATCTGCAACTGAAGATGATACTACACATTTCAACATAAGTCAAGGACCACTTGCAAACACAAACAAACTCCTGGAAGATGTCCGTGCAGCACATGGTGGTTTTTCAGCTTCAGCAAGCTTTGCAGGATGCATTGTTAACCCTTTAACACTTTCACAGCAAAAAAATTTTGAAAGATTCCTTGATCTCTATTTTTTGTGAATTCTTAAAAATTAGACCTGTCTGTCAAGGTGGTCCTTGACTTATGTTGAAGTCTGCATATGAAACCGTCTAGAAAATAGCATCTTTTTGATTTGCACGTATCCTTCTACTGAACTAAGTTGAGACAGAGAAATTAAGCACACATTTATATAAAAAAAAGAGGGAATTTTCTGACAAAGTGGCAGGTTCCTAGTCACAGTGTCCTCTCGAGTACTGGTTGGATGTGTGAATCTGACCAATCAAATTTGGCGTTCCCGGTGGTGCTCACCAAATCAGGACAGCCCAGAGATCCATCCCTCATCCCTCGTCGGCTACTAATCTGACACCAGAGGTCGCGTTAGTCAAAATTCACACGGACACAAAGAGAGAGGGCCGGCCCGGAAAAGCGGGGGAAATTGGGTGAAACTTGACTAAATGAATCTGTCATAACCTGCAAACATCCTTCATAGTGGTTGGTTTCACGAACGGTACTCTCTCTCTCTCTCTCTCTCTCGCTATTTGCTGATGCTGGATTCTTGTACATCTTATTTTTAAATGTTTTGTTGCTCTTGCTTGTACTGTACTAATCTCCTTGATTTCCCTCATAGATTCGGGCTGCCGTGAATACTGTGTTCAATAGTTTATGGTAGTGTTAGCAGGACAGTGTGCAAGACAGGCCTTCCAGTGCCCAACAACTCTTTCCTGAAATAAAGGTTTCATCACCATCATCATCATCATCATCATCATCATCATCTCTCTCTCTCTTTATTGTTTCCCCCCCCCCCCCCCTTCCTCTTTATTGTTTCTTCCTTCTTTCTTTTTTTTTTCGCTCTCTCTGATCGGTTGACTGTATGTATGTCTGAATTTGTGTCTGTCGCACGACGATCAGATATCACCGCAATCTGCGTGCGTGCGTGCGTGCGTGTGTGTGTGTGTGTGTGTGTGTGTGTGTGTGTGTGTGTGTGTGTGTGTGTGTGTGTGTGTGTGTGTGTGTGTGTGTGTGTTGATACTGGTCTGGGGGGGGGGGGGGTCGACCCGCATCCATCCTATGTCTCTATCTATTTCAAGAAGAATCTTTCTACTGAGTTAGCAGTTATTCCCCATCAAGCTGTGGGATACCGACGAGTATTTTGATCCAAGACGCAAATCAACCCTGAGCTTTAGCGAGGGTTTGACTGCGTCTTGGATCAAAATACGAGTCGGTATCCCACAGCTTGATGGGGTGTAAATGCTTTATCATCCTTTTTTTGGGCCAATTTATGGTATATTTTGAACGTTTATCCTAGTAAAAACTGACAGTCGACAGCGGCTGCACACAGCAGACGAACGAGTTTGTGCGTCGGCAGAGCACTACGCCGACAGAATAAAGTGCGCCTTTTTATGCTGTCAAGACGGTGTCAATTCACTCATGAACTCAAATCCAAACAAAACCACAAGTTTTAAACTTCCACTAAAGACGCAAACAAACATGCTGACGCTTTCAAGGAAATGTAAATTTGGGAGGTGAATGCGAAACCGATCAAAACTGAACAGCTCTGTTCACGCTTTGTACGATTAGGGCGCGTTCAAGCGGGGTTCTTCCTGTTGCGATTTTCACGAAATCTGAATCTTTGTGAGTGTTTATTCTAATATTTGTAGTACATATACACCGATTAAAGTGACCTTCCCCCCAGCAGCTACATTTTATAACTGCATGCATGACTCAAACGATTCAAAAAGCTTCTGTTCAATCGGAGATGTATCTAGATCACGAATCCGCTGCCATTCTCTGCGCCGATAGCACACGGCCAAATCAGTAAACAGCATACATGCCGGCGAGACGCCAGCCTCGATTGAACTTTTTGAGAACGAATTTTGATGAGTGTTGGTTAAAACTGTCCGAAATTTGAGTAAGGATTGCTTGCTATGTACAGGCTACTGTTGTTTTGTACTTGTACAACGAGTTTATGAAGTTGGAAACACCGATATGCCGAGTCAAAATGTTTCATCGTCGATGGTGTTGACATCGGGAGCGAGTTCTCCCTGAGGAGTAGTAATACATGTACTTGCTCATCGATGACGACGGGTTTTTTTTGCCAAAAAGGTTGTATCTCTGTTCTTTCTTTCTAAAAGAAAGAACCTTTTTGCAGGGAAGCATGCCTGATTGTCATGTGATGTCGTGCTCTGTGTCACATGATTTCTCAAGTACTAGTACAATACGGACACTTATTACACAGGAGAGATCAAAGAAAAAGATGCCGCCATGGATGATAATTCAAAATAAGTTTCCCCATCCTGCACGCAGCTCTTTCTCTCTCTCTCTCTCTCTCTTTGCAAATTTATTCAAAAACATAGTAAGGAGCTTTGGCAGATAAACACCCGTGCGCCAACGGGGCAGATGACAGATAGGCGGAATTACTGTCGGCTGCACTGCATCAAGTTCTGAGCCTCCAGCGACCTCGGGAAAAGAAATACACAGAGATTGTTTCACGGAAACGGATCATTGTCACGGGCAAGCCGATTGCAACCTTCTTCAAGTGACAGTGTCCGGTAAAAAAAAAAAAAAAAGGAGACAAAAATGAGGGGGGAAAGGAAAGACACGAGAACTACACTGCAACTATAACTTCCTTTTTAGCTAAGAGCTCCGTGGATCGTATAGAATGCAACAAAATTAAATAAAATATAATTAAATTAGAATAAAATTAAGTCACTGTCATAAAGTATCCATCTGCATATTTACCATCTTCCACTTAACACTTTTTTTAAAAACTCTTGACAGCCAAAGCCCGCCCACACCCTGCCGACTATACGATAAGACTGGTTAAAAAGAACAAGCCACGTGACACCAGTAGGAGCCACTTCAAGCCACTATTACGCAGGGCGTGGGCCTTCCCCGCTAGGCCCGAGGCCGCTGCAGATTGCATGATAGTGGCTTGAAGTGGCTCCTAGTGATCTGATGATTTCAAGCAAAAATTAAGATTTTTACACGAGCTTTTAAGAGTTAAGAGGGGCGGTCGGTGGTCTAAGAGACTTGTCACCAATGCGAGAGGTCAGGGGTTCGAGTCCCACTCCGGGCAAAGAATTTTTCCTTCTCGTATGTGGCACCGTTCATTTGGGCCGATCGTCCGGGGTTCCTTCTTCTTCTTCCTCGAACACTCAGACAGGCGCGCAGGTAGTCCTGATGAAGGCTGCAGTTCGTCGGAGACACTCAGCCGAGCCGAAGATCTTCTCCCGCAACGGTGTGTCTGTAGGCCAGGTTATCGCTCTTTGGTTCTGATGCGTTGGACAGTTTTGCAGGAGGTGATCAACTGTCACTCCGGCTTCCTATCCCATCTGCTTCGGAAATGTTCAGCCCACCAAATTTAAAAGAAAAAAAAATGCAATTCTAAATTCCGAAACTTAAATAGCTGAGCTGACCCTTCGCACCACGTGATTGTAATGTGTTTATGTCCAGTGTGTGAGAGAATGCGTGTGATTCACGTGAGCGTGCGTGTTGAGTTCAGTTCGCGGCGCTATGAGCCGATTCATGAAATTGGGTAAAGCGCCTATACAATACTCATTATTATTATTATTATTATTAATGAGCCAATCACTCATTCAATCAAGTCACTCAAAAGTAAATCAATCAATCAATCGGTCGGTCGGGCAGTAAGCCAGTCAATCACTCAGTCAGACAGTATAATGTTCAACTCAGCATCTCAAAACTTTGACAACAATTGACAAATCAGCTTCTACAATTTCAGAATTGTGGACCAGCCGAACAGGACAGACTGTGTGGCGCCAACAGAGAATCACAATGACGCCAGTCGCCCCATGTAAAATGTGAGGAAAAGAAGAAAGTAAGACTTCTCAGAGCCGGAAGCTATAGCTCTCAAAAGATATCGATGAATATTCCTGAAATGAAATACTTTACCAATTTTGCGACGCTGCCTAAGTTGAAGGGCTTCAAGATTCTAAGTCTCCGTCATACATGATGTCATTGGATTCTATTCACACGGCTTCCAGTGGAGTTAGTTTCAGCCACTCTGTCATCTTAACATGCTGCCGAAGAGATCGCTTTACCAAGCCCCATATCTCCCCCCCCCTCCTACCTCTCCACACACATACACCGCCCCTTGCCCCACCCCCCCTCCACTCCGCCGCCTCCCTCCCTCTCTCTCTCTCCCCCTCTGCAATTTTCCGTTGTCGCCATACAAAGCTGAAGAAAGTGAAGATAAACTTTTTCGTTGTCCCCATAACTAGCTGACGAAAGCGACGATAAACGTTTCCGTTGTCGCAATAACACGGTGAACAAAGTGGGGATATCAACGTTTCCGTTGTCGCAATAACAAGGTGAACAAAGTGGGGATATCAACTTTTCCGTTGTCGCAATAACAAGCTGAACAAAGTGGGGATATCAACTTTTTCCGTTGTCCCAATAACAAGCTGAACAAAGTGGGGATATAAACTTTTCCGTTGTCGCAATAACAAGCTGAACAAAGTGGCGATATAAACGTTTCCGTTGTCGCAATAACAAACTGAACAAAGTGGGGATATAAACTTTTCCGTTGTTGCCATAACAAGGTGAACAAAGTGAGGATATCAACTTTCCCGCGAACGCAGTAAAGAAATAAAAAGAAAAGTGGAAAAGACACAAGACAATACCCTGGAGACGAGTTAGCGGCTTCCAGTCACCGAAAGAGACAGCTCCACAGATTGGGGATTTAGGGAAAGAGACAGAGAATATTGGCGAAAGACTTCACAGGCTGATCTATATACCGTCATACAATTTCTGGCAATCCAAGCGAAGACTATACAGAGTGAAGGGATTATGCAAACTCATACTTAAGACCCCCTCCGGGATGTCCCGTCCATTTTCGAATTACAGTACCGGAGAGAAAAAAGGGGACAGAAACTTGGCACTGCCTAGGGGAGTTAACCATGGTGTCGCTGTCCAACGCCTTTGTGTCTACTGTACACTAGGTCTTAGCTTTGATGTCACCGTTTAAGAAACACACACACACACACACACACACACACACACACACACACACACACACACACACAAACAGAGCCACACACAGGGTAATTAGGTCGCTAAGGAAGTCTGTCATTGACTGATTTTGTTTGTTTGTTGTTGGTTTTTGTTGTTTTTCCCCCCTTACGAAGTCAAAATGAAACTGATCTATTTGCCCGTAATCATGAGACGAGCCGGGACCAAGGGGAGTAACTATGCCCAGTATGCGTTACGAGTGACGTGTCTTGCGTTGGTTGCAAGTTTTGTCTTGAAGCGTTTTGTTTATTTGCTTGTTTGTACTTCAGCTTTGTCTTCGACTCTCTCTCTCTCTCCTTTCTAGACTTTTCTTTCTTATTTGTTTGTGTATATTTCTGCATTTTTATAACATTTTTTCCTTGATTTCCTTCTCTCTCTCTCTCTCTCTCTCTCATTCTTCGGAGTGAGTACGAGCTCACGAAGCTGAAAATACCTTCTTCAAATAGCAGCGACTATCATTTTCTGTTTTTGGTCATTAATTCGGGGTAATTGCCAAGGATCTGCTGTAAAGTGTTACCATCATCTTCAGCAGCCCACGCTGGACAGAGTGATATAAATTTCGACTGTATGTAAGTACTTTTGACGTCGTATGTCTGCTGGAAACATTTTTAGGGTGGGTGGGTGGGTGTTTGGGAGTTTAACGTCCTTTTCCACCACATAAGGGTGATATCAAAGACGGGGCAACGAGAAAAAAGGCCAGCACAAATATTTGGCCCCAGCCGGCGGGATTCGAACTCACGACCCGAGCATTGAGAGTCCAACGCTCTACCATTCGGCCACCCCGGCTCCCCGGAAACATTTTTAGACAATTCATTCATTCCACCTGACGCTTGGTCAAACTTCACATGTTTCTCGTCTCCTGCTGTGAAACTTTCCCGTCAAGGCAGAAGCTCTGGGGGTGTTGTAGTGCTGGTACGCAAAGAATACGTTCAGTTTGTGTCTAGGGTAGATGTTTCATGCGACCAAGTTATTGTCCTCAAGTTTGAAAAAACACTCTTTGGTACAGACTGTGATGTGGTCTTCGTTGCATGCTACGTGCCCCCAAAGGACTCGCCATTTTATAAAGACTTACCCCATAAGTGCCATATATATGAAATAGAACAGTGCCTCGTTAGCGTGCTTGAACAGTTTGGACAGAACTGGTCTTCCAAACTTTCAGATAGCGATCGCTTTGAACTCTACCGTAGTTTCAAAAGCACATTAGAACAAGAAAAGTATTTTGATTTTGTTCAATCACACTACGTAAGAAACATGTTTATAAAATTTCGCTTGGGTATTACTGACTTGAGATGTAACAAATTTAGGTATCAATCACAGAATATGGACGCAATGAAATGCCCATTTTGCAAAAATGTTCTGGAAAATGAAGTACATTTCCTTTTTGATTGTCCACTGTATGGAGAAATGTGTACGAAATATCTGTCAGGTTTCGACCTGACTAAGTACAGGACCAGTCAACTTTCCATTCTTTGTGTGTCAGATATGACCTCTGTCACTAGCCTGGCAAGGTATGTTTTTTACGCTTTCAAGCTCCGTAGTGAAAGGATGGTAGGTGACAATTCACGTGCAAACTGAGCTTGACTCACTGTGTAGTTTTCATCTACGAACACGGGCTGTCGGCCTGTATCGTGAACGTAGTTGTGCTATTGTTGTGTACATTCGTGTGTATTCTTGTGTGAACTCGTGAACTCTGTCCAGCGGTGTGTGTGTGTGTGTGTGTGTGTGTGTGTGTGTGTGTGTGTGTGTGTGTGTGTGTGTGTTAAGATAAGGCATTACTCTGTGTAAACATTCCCATACTCACTCCATTGTTATGGACAAATGTCTAAACAATAAAAAGTCTGAGTCTGAGTCTGAGTCTGAGTCTGAGTCTCTCATTCTTCCTTTGTGTTTTTATTCTCTTGTGCTTTTTGTACTACCATTATGTTGTATGTAGCTCGTAGTTCAGTGTTCAAAGACAAGTTCGAAAAATGTAACCATCATCTTCTACCGTTGTTAAATAACGCCTCTCTCTCTCTCTCTTTATTGTGCTTTTATTGTGTAGCAACGGCTGATTGAAAACTGACCAATGTATGGCCAAATCTTTTCCGTTGTAAAATAAAGTTCGTTCGTTCGTTCGTTCTCTCTCTCTCTCTCTCTCTCTCTCTCTCTCACACACACACACACACACACACACACACACACACACACACACACACACACACACACACAGAGTCTCTACAACGGCAGGAATGAAAACTTACGATCTGATGTCAACTGCGTCTACCGTTGGAAAATAAAGTTTCTCTCTCTCTCTCTCTCTCTCTCCGGATCTCTCTCTCTCTCTCTCTCTCTGCGTGCCGTGCGTGCATCAGTGCCTGCGTGCGAGTGTGCGTGCACACACGTGCACATCACAGTTACTGTCCACCCGACACCACCACGGCAACGCGTCTTACAGTCAACTCCGGGCTACAGGAGGTCCCGCCAAATTCAACAGGGCGTCGAACGGATTCTAAGAAACAGCAAAACCAGTCCTTGCCTGGAGTCAGTTGCATTTTACGGGACAGCCTGCTGCCCGTAAACCCTGATCCACTCTGTCTTTCTGCCCGGCGTATGACCCCAACTCCAGACGAATCGTTTCCCGTAAACAATGAAGGGGTGTCACGATATTGAATAAGAGTTTTACTGCGGGATTATTCGCCACAGCCTGCAGCAGCGGCTCATGCGCATGCGCAGACCTTGGAACCCGAATGTCGGCGGGGTGGAAAAAACAGCGACGTACATCATTCATTGTAACGCAACATCGGAAGGTAGTGGGGTTTCACGACTAGGGTGACCTGTTCAGAGTATTTTTTCTCCCGAGACATTGTGCAAGTGCCTCTTCAAGGTCTTCAGGTTTCTTGAGTTTTTAATTCGAGTCACTCCAAATCGGCCCAGTTCACCATTACGGGAGTAAATGTACACATACAAAACGAAAGATGCATCCCCCCCCCAGCGAACACATGTGCAGAGAGAGAGAGAGAGAGAGACACACACACACACACACACACACACACACACACACACACACACACACACACACACAAGCAAAGAGACACAGAGACAAAAGCAAAGAGACACAGAGATACAAGCAGAGAGAGAGAGAGAGAACAAGAACCTTTATTTTACAACGGTAGAAGTTACAGGCATATTCATACCAATTTTAAAACTTGCCGTTGCTACACTACATGAGCTAATACTACTGTAAAATTCAAAGAGAGAGAGAGAGGGAGAGAGAGAGAGAGAGAGAGAGACAGACAGACAGAGACATAAGCAGAGAGAGAGAGAGGATTCCAACCAGGCAGCTCAGGATCCGAAGTCGGATACCTTAACCGCTACACCAAACCCCACACTGTGACTTTAAAGAAAATAAAACTCCGACTTACCTCTGAAGAAAATGGTGACGTGTGCGACGAACCGCAGTCCTTGGCCAAAATGCTTCCATCTTCCGCTCTGGCATCCTGAAACCGAACAGACAGACAATTGCGTTAGTTACAGTCTACTGAAGGTGGTAATATCATTTCATATTGCAATGTTTACTAGCTTGTAAACACGAAGCTGATTGGGCGAAAGCTGCCTCGCCCGGATGAAAGCAATCAAACACCGAAGAATGTACTGCCATAGTGTAACATGGTCACGGGTAAAACACAATTAACATGTCGCCCACGCGCCCGTAACCACGTCCTCTCATCCTCCATGACAACCCATCCGATTTTCTTTCTGCCGTGCACGGTAAGCCTATGACGTGATGGGAAAAAAAGAGTGTTTTTAAGGTGAAAGACACTGACGTCATTTTTTTCCCATAAATTGACGTAATGGATTTACTGTGTTTTGCAATCACAAGGCAGCTTTGTCAAGCAAATCAAGGGTTCCCTCCCAACGTTACAGACAGAAAGAAGAGAGATAGGATCTTCTGGCAGGGAACCTTCGAATACTCCGACAGACAATCCCACACGTGTGATTTGTCTGTCTGAGTATTGGTGCACTGTGGTTGGCTGCACTAACTTGTCAATCAGAATCTGGGTACATCTCAACTGTGTCACGATGCCACTATTGGGTCAGTGGTCATCCCAAACTCTATTTTGTAAAAATAAAAAAAAAAAAAAATAATGTAAAGTTGCCATCAGCTACATGGACTCATACGGCCTGTCCGAAATTTGAGTTAAACACTCGCAGGTTGTTGTTCTGTTGTGGAGTTCTTTATTGGAAATGGTGTTAGGCGAAAAGATGTTCAGTATACATGTATAAACAAACCCCTTGTTGTAGAGATCGCGGAAAGCAACTGCATTTCGATGGAAATTTCTAGACCATCCCAGAACATGCTGGTGCAGTACCTTGGAAAGATTCCGTACTTGCCAGCAAGTTGAGGAATGTTCTAGATCTGACCTATTGGTATATTATAAGCAGCCCTGCACAGCGTTCTGGGTTCTTCTTCTTTCATGAGTTTGTTCTCCACGCATCTTCTGTTAATAAAAGTATTGGCGTTCTGTTGTATCCTGTGCCTTCTCTGCGAGTGCACCGAGAGAGCGACATAGCAGGACAAAAATACAACATCCCTCTAATGAGCTTCGTTGAAGACATACACACTCGACATTTTTTACTGATTTGTAAAGTTCATGGCAAACGGTTGGTGAATTCAATTTCCGATATGTGCGCTTGAGGGTAGGTGGGTGGGTGTGTGTTTGGGAGTTTAACGTCCTTTTCCACCGCACATGGGTGATATCAGAGACGGGGAAACGTGTAAAAGGCCAGCGCAAATAACTGACCCCGACCTGGATTCGAACTCAAGCCCCGAGCATTGAAAGTCCAACGCCCTAAAATTCGGCAATCCCGGCTCAGTGTGCGCTTGAAATCATAATACATACCGCTTTAATAGACGATAATAAATAAATAAAAAAGTAATTTGAGATGTGCTGTCCTCATATACATCATGTCAACCTTTTCCTGTGAACAAATGGGGGAGCCGGGGTGGTCGAATGGTAGAGCGTTGGACTTCTAATGCTCAGGTCGTGAGTTCGATCCCGGCTGGGGCCAAATATTTGTGCTGGCTTTTTCATCGTTTCCCCGTCTTTGATATCACCCTATGTGGTGGAAAAGGACGTTAAACCCCCAAACACCCACCCCACCCACCCCTGTGAACAAATGAGATGCATAGTTCTGCCTTACTGTGTCTGTGGTGATAGCCGTCAGAGGGATTGTTATTAAAGCAGGTTTTAAAAAAACCCGACGTCCGTGCGTGAAACCGAACACTGCTTGAATGCTGTGACAGGAATCTGACTTATCAGACGATCTCGAGTGGAATGTATTCAGCGTTGAAATTCAAGACGATGAAGTTAAAAACTCACAATGAAAGGGAGTTAACTGGCGCCTACATCGTTTTGTTAAGTGTTGACTTTACAAACGACGACATTTACGACGATATCTAATACCTGTTATAAAAAAAAAGGCCACGAATGCCCCCCCCCCCCCTCTCTCTCTCTCTCTGTTGTAGTTTTAGCAAGTAATGCGAAAAGGATATATTGTAACACAGGTTCTAACGATTGTATATCTTAGGTCTTGAATGATGGCATCATCATCATCATCATCATCATCTCTCTCTCTCTCTCTCTGCTGTATGTTCACAGCCTGCCTGTTGAAAGTTCATGGGAGTGGATCGGCAGGGCAGTGTGTAAGATAAATAACTACCTACCGGCTCTATCCGGTAACAATATTAGTATTGATACTACTACTACTACCACTACTACTCCTGCTACTACTTCTACTACGACTACTACTGTGTTTTATATAATAATGATTTAATAATGTACAATCCTCTCTCTCTCTCTCTGCAAGTTCCTGCAAGAACAGAACGTAATGCTGGACCTTCGTCTGACCAGTGCTGACAGGCCGTGATAGATTTTTCGTGTAATTAAGATACTTGTGGTCAGAAGATAAGATTAAAGGAGTGTTGGTGCCATCGACCGGGCTTCGGTCAGACAGCACTTTCCACTTCCAGCACCGAGGTGGTGGGACCCCTTGGTCTCAGACAGGGCTGTGGGATGCGAGCGGAAAAGTTTGGAGGGAGGGAGGTGTTAGTCAGATTAGGTTTATACACAGAAATAGCGAATACAGAAACGTAGACAGACATTCAAACCGGAGTCTTGTCTGAGTGATTTGATTTCGTCGAAAGCTTTGGACAAACCTCGGAGATGAATTGTGCGGAGGACGACTGCGAACTTAAACGCGCGCGCGCGCGCGCGCACACACACACACACACACACACACACACACACACACACACACACACACACACACACCGCAACCCTCATATCCGGCGCACTCGTACTGAGTGACCTTTCACCTCCCAAAGGTGATACCCGCAGCAATCAGACAGCTCGTTGGTGTGACAGACAAAATTAGCTGGGTATCCATGTGTTTGCATATTTATTGGTATGAGTGCGGGAGTACGCGCATTGAGCCTCTGTGATAATTTTGTGCGCTATATGAGTACAATTCATTATTATTATTACTAGTATCATTGCAGAAGTAAATGAACTGAGCTCTCTTCCGTACGCTCTGGTCACCCGTCAGTACGTTCAACAAAATGTCGTGTCGAGTCGTAGCCGAGGGACATCTCATTGTCTCACTGTCTCCAGGACAAAACGAGAACATCCCTCTCCTGGACAGTCACAGACCTCTTTCCCTGGGGGTGCAGAGCCACGCTCCCTCAACGGGCGAAGGCTACGGTCATCTACGAAAACGACCTAAACATCATGCACGTGATTGCCGCTTAGTCCCTTTTTCTAGACGATGATGTAACACCAACGCCCAGCACCCGTCTCTTGAGCACGGTCCAAACTACTCCAAAATGGTCAACAGCACGGGAGGTCACTCCCTTTATTAACCCAAAGGACGACAACTCTGCACAAATGGCCCGATCATGGCCCCTGAAAACACGGCGATCATGATAGGGCCGAGGTGTCCCCAGGGCTTCCTCTCTCTCTCCCCCCATTTTATCATCCCCACGCTGTCCAGAACGAAAGGAGACTAATGAGAAAATGCCGCCACACGGCAAGAGACTTTTCTGCAAACAGATGAAGCAGCGATGGCCCTGAGGAGGAGACAGGGATGGCCGCCGAGGATGAGCTAGGGTTCTGTGTGTGTGGTGTGGTGTGGCGTTGTCCACGGTGAGAAAGATCTAGAAAGACCCCCCGAGCCAAATAAAAGGCCTCACGGATTCATCGCGACCGTCACCCCGGGTAAAAGGGCGTAAGCTTCTATCAAAGTCATGAAGTTTGTGCCTCTCTCCTGTCCGCTATGCATGATGGTAGGATCGGTTATCTCTGGGATGAAGTTTATTTTGGGGATCAGAAAGATCCAGATTAGCAAACTAATTTTGCCAGCAGGATGACGAGTTTGTCTGGAAAAAGCCGATACCGGGGCGGTCGCTGGTCTAGTGGTTAAGAGACTTCCTCACCAATGCGAGAGGTCAGGTTCGAGTCCCACTCGGGGCGAAGAATTTTTCCTTCTCGTACGTGGCACCGTTCATTCGGTGGCTACATCTTTTGCGTGGTGGCTAAGCACAGGAAAACGTCAGACTAAAGTAAGAAAAATGGCAGCGTACCTAAGCTGTACGACGATGTTTACTAGCTGAGCTTGACTGAAGTTAGAATGGGATGCCCTGCAAGTATGGCGCACGGCGAACCTCACCTCGCAGTTAGCGGTGGACATTTTCCACTGAGACACGCACGCACTGTAGCTTGTAGGGGTAATGGGTATATTTTCACCGAGCGTTCTTCAGCGTCAATTGTGTCCTGTCATTATATAAATATTGGTCCAGCCACCACAGAGATATTAATGTCTTGATTTTTTTTCCAAATGGCTATGGGTGGATCCATGACCCTCGATTACAGGAGAGGGACACCATGACTAGGGTAACAAGAACGTATTGCTAAAATTCAAATGACCATGATGCTTTGGAGAATTTCAGTATTGTCCACCGCATCAGTACCAGTCTCCCATCCAGGAAAAGGGATTAACCGCCGCGAATTCGTTACGCACTTAGCAACTTTTTGCAGACCGACAATAAGATTGCTGTAACTTGAACACAGCAGTTGTGAATCAGAGGTGACCACCAACGGCGCGTTGACCTCCCCCCTCAAGTGTGAGTGACAGTGACGGCGCTTGAGAAGCAATAGTCTAGGCGCCTGTGTTCCATCGCTTTGATTACTAACCAGTAGCCAGTGCGCACGACACGTTGCACGTGCTCACTGAACCGACCTATATTTTTCCTGTGGTGGGGTACAGAATCATTCTTCCAGCAAAGGCCGTTAAACTATTCCCGCTCTGCAAACAACGTTGCTAACAACAACAACAACAAAAGGGAAGGGCGTCCTTGTTGTCTGGCTGGGCAAACATCACGGATGGCCTGCGCTTAGGAAGATCAGAGGCTTTGTGAAATCTGAGATCTAGCTTTCAAGAACAAAGCAATCGGCAGAGGGAGAGGCAGCGGTTGGCTTTTGGTCGTACAAAGGTGTGACAGGACTCCACAGAGCCAGCCAATATTGGAACAGCCCCCAAAATGACTTATGTATTTTCATACCACTCTACCACTATTACAGGTCATAGTGTAAATGGAGTTTTCAAAATGAGGTGCCCCTGATTATGGAAAATACACCACACGAGTTTGTTGATTTCGACCGGGGAAAAAAACTGAGAGTTTAACAAACAGTTTTCAGCCGAAATCATCAAACGAGTGTGGTGTATTTTACGTAATCGGGGGCAACGAATTGGGGAAATTATTTCACTCCTGAGCTCGTATGGGCTTTTTCCGAGCGCGGAGACGCCATCTTGAACACTCACTCCGAATGACAGCTACGCACACGGGAAATGCCGACACACTACTACTGTCTATAGTCCGTACTCACTGGTCAGTCGTGTTACTGCACGCTGGTGAGAGCTGCACTGAGATTGAGATTGTTTTACTGTGCACTGGGTGACTTCATTCACAGAACACAGAAGTCAATATCACTCTTCCAGTGTCTTTGCGACTGGCCTCGCAGTAAGACATTGATTATGACTGGCAAAACATCCTGCGTCTCTATAGTGGAGTAACGTGCAAAACACCGGCCCCCGTAGTGTAGTGGTTAGCACTTCGGACCATGGACCGGGAGACCCGGGTTCGAGTCCCAGCCGAGGCAAACGGGATTTCTCTACCTAGGTCGGCTCCTACCCAGAGCGGGTGTGCTATGGGCCCAATGGGGAGGCTGTTGCCACACAGCCCAGATTCACCCACTTCACGGGTGCGACTTTAGGGGTGCTTCCCTTGGTATGACACGTCTTATGATGTGGATGATTACAAGGCCGGCACTGCAGGTGCCGTAGTTCCCGGGCCTGGTTAATGGCGGGATATTTATGACAGGAAGCGTGGAATGCGGCCCTGTCCCGTAGTCCCAAACCACACGGACCTCCACAGCATCATCTTACCATCATCCCCATCATCATGCATAATAAAAATTGCCCCAGCTTCCGAGCCCTCCGTGGATTCCACCCATTACCAGGGAGGAACACCACTGGAGCCGGCAAAGAGTTGTGGCAGCAGCAAAAAATAAATAAATAACTAAACAAAAGTAACGTGCAAAACGGCTTTCTCTGAACATCCATTTATGACTTTTATGCGTACAGATTGTTCTGAGCTGTTTTCGAGGCATCTATCATCACACTACTTAGACACCTGCACAGTGACAGCGTCTGTTATGCTGGCACTGAGCCAACAGAAACGTAGGCACTGACGCGGCTAATACGCCGAGGGAGATTGTCACCGACAACAACCGTAAAATTTGAATACTCGACCGTTCGTGCACAGTGTAAACAACATGGTATTGCATTGACAGCTGTACTAATCCTCAAGATAGAGTATTTCCAGCGTACAGGCGCAATCACAAGCGAAACGATTCTATGGGTGGGTGGGTGTTTAGGAGTTTAACGTCCTTTTCCACCACGTATGGGTGATATCAAAGACGGGGCAACGAGAAAAAGGCCAGAGCAAATATTTGGCCCCAGCCGGGATTCGAACTCACGACCCGAGCACTGAAAGTCCAACGCTCTACCGTTCGGCTATCCCGGCTCCCCGAAACGGTTCCAAAACGTAAGTTGGGTCAGTAAACATGGAAATGGGCCGTTTGATATAGGGCGCGCCTGCCTGCCTGTGTGGGGTTTAACGTCCTTGTCCACCACACTGGGTGATATCAAAGACGGGGCAACGAGAAAGAAGCCAGCAAATTTTAGTCTTCCAGCCGGGATTCGAACTCACGACCCGATCACTGGCTGTCCAGTGCTCTAGCTACAAACTCGGGTATCCCGGTTTCGCTAACGTAAAAATAATCACACACACACACACACACACACACACACACACACACACACACACACACACACACACGCACGCACGCACGCACGCACGCACGCACGCACGCACGCACGCACGCACGCACACACACACACACACACACACACATCAACAGGGATTTATTCTCTTATTGAAGACACAGTATCGTGCAAAAGAGAACGCTTTGATATGGACATAGTCTGGTTACCACGGTGCCTCGTCACTGACGCGACATCCGCTTGCAGTGAAAGTATACAGAGCCAGATAACAGCGAGCACACACACACACACACACACACACACACACACACACACACACACACACACACACACACACACACACACACACACACACACACCTGCACCTGCTGACTCAAGATCTAAAGTTTTTCGCCTCTCCTGTCCTAGATGCAAGATATCTTGTATTTCTTTTTATAAAAAAAAAACCGAAAGAATTAAATCCTCTTCCCAAAACAAACCAACGCACAACACACCACAAAACAAATAAAGTTTGGGTCTCTGGGTGTGTTTTCACTCTTTTTGTTTTTCTGATTCTATCAAACCGAACCTAAACACCGAGCACTGGCGAGGGGAAATATATCTTGAAGTTTCTCCTATCATTTTGCGTGAGAGAAAAATCTTCACGGATGAGACAAGAGCTAGAAGAGCTAACGACTCCAACAAACGTTGCACAATGAGCGCATTCTGGACACACATCAAACGGGGAGAGTTTCCTTGAAACAAAATCCACGCCAAGCGCCTGTATCCTACCTTTGTTACCCGCCGCTCAAGAATTCAGGCGTAAAAGATGAAAAGCTGCCTCTGACAAAGACACACAGAAAACTTACAGCCCCCCCCCCCCCCTCCTTTCAGAAAAAGAAACCTTACCCGGAACTTCAAATGAGTTTAGGAACAGGCAAACACTGTATCTTTGTTTCCGTGAGGACCGCGAAGGAATAACGTTAACACCTGCCGTTTCCAGGGACTGAAGAACTTTGCACAACAAACGCTGTTTGAACTGAATTAACCTTCAGCAAACGAGGGCGTCGGGCCTTGTCGAGATGATCATGTTGACGAAGAAAATATGCACTCTGTCCTTGGAATCGATTCCTCAGCGATCGTTTGTGACAACAGGCGGACGGATACAGAGAACATGAGAATCTTTTCTTTTTTTTAATTTAAGCGGCCTTTGTGTAGCTGCCGGGAGCTGATACTAAAATGCTTGAGTTCATTTGTAGCAATCAAAGTTGATGGAAAGATAAAAGCGTGAGTGTATTTTTAAGCGACCTTTATACGGTAAATATCCAGTGACAGACGGGCTGATAAAGGGGAAGCCGTGTCATTAGAATCTTTTAAAAGGGCTAATGCTACCATTTTTCGACACACAGATCGTTCTGGGCTGTCGTTCGTGGTATCTATCACCCAGGGGCGCCGGAAGATGTTGGGGGAGGGGGGGGGGGCAGAATCTCAGAGGAGGGAAAGGCCAGAGGACGTTGCCCAGAGAAAGTGAAAAGCGGGGGAGGGGGGGGGGGGCGTTCAGATGCTGTGCAGACAAAAACCTTTCCGAACCAGGGAGCCAGTGAAAGGAAGGATGTTGCCCGAAGAAAGTGAAAAGGGGGGGGGGGAGGGGGGCTAAATTGAGTTCTCTGTTGGGTGGGATGAGGGAGAGAGCAAGAAGAGCGGTAGGGGGAGGGGGTAGGGGAAGGGGGGGGGGGCGGGGGGCAAGACCATGGTTTTGCCCCCCCTCTTGCCATAGTCACCTGATTTTCCAGGGGGGGAAAAAGATACTCTTGCATCCCCCCCTGCTTGGGTACAGGGGGGCAGCCCCCCTTCCCCCCCCCCCCCGGTTCCGGCGCCCCTGTATCACCACACCACTTAGACACCTGCACAGTGACAGCGTCTGTAATGCCGGCACGAGGCCAACAGGAGCGTAATCGATGACGCGGTGACCCCACATTGAGTGTTCCAGTAGTGTAACAACAGTCCTTGACTTTGAATGTTCGACCGCTCGCGCAAAGTGTATCGTATTAAGAGCTGTACTAATCATCAAGATAGAGTTTTGACCATATTGAGCGCTCCAGTAGTGTAACAACAGTCGTAGAATTTGAATGTACGACCGCTCGCGGAAAGAGTAAACAAGATTGTATCGCATTAAGAGCTGTACTAATCATCGAGCGTACAAACGCACTCACGAGCGAAACTGTTCCAACAACTAAGTTGGCTTAGCAAAGATGGAATCAAACCCGTTTAAAGCGGCCTTTACGGCTACACTGTGAAATTGTTTTTCAGTTGTTATTAAACTGCTTGTGTTCATTTGTGACAATGAAAGATGACGGAGAAATACAAGTATAAGTGTCTTTATAAACGATCTTTACACGGCAAATATTCTAGGCTATTCAGGGTTGAGCACATTTGTGACTTTTTAAAAAAAAATTGATATAGAAATGCTTGTTTTCATTTGTAACAATCAGTGATAATGCGAGGGTGGGTGGGTGTTTGGGGATTTAACGTCCTTTTCCACCATATACGGGTGATATCAAGGGCGGGGCAACGATGAGTGGGTTGTGTGTTTGGGGGTTTAACGTCCTTTTCCACCACATAGACGGGGCAACGATGAAAAAGCCAGCACAAATATTTGGCCCCAGCCGGGATACGAACTCACGACCCGAGCATTAGAAGTCCAACGCTCTACCATCCGGCCAACCCGGCTCCCCCAATGATAATGGAGATCGATAGAAATTTTTTTTTTAAAGCGGCCCTTGTAAAGGTTCGGGCTACACGGCAGATTTTTTTTTTCAAGTTGATATAAAAATGCTTGTGTTGATTTGTAACGATCAAAGATGATGGAGAGATGAAAGTATACGTGTCTTTTTACAGCTGTTTTTACAAGGTAAATATTCGGGCTTTTTATGTACGTTTGTTATGGACATGCCAGAGCGCATTATGGTAACTGAACAAGACAAAGAGAGCGAGAAAGAAGTTTCACTTCAGCAGCTGTTCCTGAGCACAGTTTCATTTTTTTTTAATTTAATTTTTTTTTATCTAAGTGGCTTGATTTCATCGGCCATTCCCGAGTACAGTCTCGAGAGTTTTTCTCATTTATTTATCTATCTATCCACTTTTTTTTTGTTTTTTTTTGTTTTTTGTTTTTTTTTTTGGGGGGGGGGGGGGCTGTTATCGAAATTCTTGCGTTCCTTTCCAGTCTGTGAAACATTTCACACGCCTCTCTGAAGGAGGAAAATACCGTTTCTGATAAACATTAAAGGACATAAAAAGTCGTACTTTAAAAACCGCTTTTGCGGTGTGAGTGTTGTAATTACATGTGTCTGATAGCTGTGTGACACTGGATACGTATTTTATGCGTTGTGGAAATTAACGGAAACTTCTCACGACACCTACCGACCCCAGCAAGCGATTTGCGGATCGCTTTACGTGAGTCAGACCTCTTCATACAGCCACGGAAATTAGCCAACTCCTTTATGTCCTGTCTATTAT
Source organism: Batillaria attramentaria (assembly GCA_018292915.2). Taxonomy (NCBI): domain Eukaryota; kingdom Metazoa; phylum Mollusca; class Gastropoda; family Batillariidae; genus Batillaria; species Batillaria attramentaria. The sequence continues at coordinate 84,220 of JACVVK020000237.1, forward strand.
TTTATGTTACTGTGGTTTGTGCGATAAGCATGAACTACCTCTGTGCTTAGTTAATTAGCTGCGAAATGGTCTTTGCTGTTTGCGCAACTCTATCCATCTGTAAATACTCATCCCCCCCTCCCCCCCCCCCCCCACCAGCTCATTTTATCGAGATCACAGCTGTATGTTATGAAAGTGACGTGTGTGTGTGTGTGTGTGTGTGTGTGTGTGTGTGTGTGTGTGTGTGTGTGTGTGTGTGTGTGTGTGTGTGTGTGTGTGTGTGTGTAATTGTAATTGTAGAGCGCTCTGAGCCAGCGTCTGCTGGGATACTGCGCTATATAAAAGCAATGATGATGATGATGATGATGATGATGATGATGATGATGATGATGATGAGGAGGAGGAAGGGGAGGAGGAGGAGGATGCTGTATCAGTAGACAATGGATTGAACTGGGTCGGAGTGGGTTGAACTGAATTCGACTGGACTGAACTAGGCTGGATCGGACTGGATTGGAATGGGTTGGGTTGGGTTGGGTTGGGTTGGGTCGGGTTGGGTTGGGTTGGATTGGGTTGGAAGAGATCGCACTGGACTGCAATTGATTGAACTGGACAGGCCGGATTAGATTGGATTGGACACGACTGGACTCCATTCAATTTACCTGAATTCAAAATACTATATTGTCTGTTTAAGCAATCTAAAACAGAAAAGTGTCTTTAGACTCAAATGATGGAGTGGAATATACTGGATTAGACAACACCCACGACCGAATCGTCATCTTCTCGGTTGCACTATCCGTCCTGCAAGCCCTCCTAAAGCCCAGAAACAAGGACCTCAACACCCTAGCAGCTTCCCTAACCAGACTACAGCAATCCACAGAGCACACAACCATCCAGTGCAACATCCATGGCAACGAGGAGGCTGACAGGCTGGCGAAGGATGGGAGCAGGCTACCACAAGAGGACCAGGAACTCACTTTTGAAGAGGCCAAGACCGTTGTGAGGGAGATCCAGAGGAGAAGATGGCGGCAAGAACACCCGGACTACAACAACAGCGACGGCTACTACCACCTTTCCCGGGAAGACCAGGTGATCATCGTGCGTTTGAGGACAGGTCACTGCAGACTCAAACTCCACATGTTCACCAAATTCAACATCGGTGACACTGCAGCATGCCCCCTGTGGCGCACCGCGGATGACAGTTGAACACCTCCTGCAAAACTGTCCAACGTACCAGAACCAAAGAGCGACAACCTGGCCTACAGACACACCGTTGCGGGAGAAGATCTTCGGCTCAGCCGAGTGTCTCCGACGGACTGCAGCCTTCATCAGGACTACTGGCGTGCCCGTCTGAGTGATCGAAGAAGAAGAAGAAGAATGGAGTGGAGTGGACTGGAACGGATGGACGAAAAATCCATGAAATGGATTGGACTGGATTAAATTGGATTGGACTAGTTTGGGCTGACGGAAATGTACAGAAATTTTATGAAGAACTTTCCACGACAGTCTTCAAACGCTCGATACATTCTTCTGTTCTTTTTTCTTCTTCTTTTTTTTCTGTATTGTGTTCTGTATTCAAGGCTCTTGATGCAATCCAAGATGGCATCACCCCTCAGAATAGCTCATACGCGCTCCACTCAATCTCACGTGAGTCTCTACTGGGTTGGCTGGGATGGGTTGGGCTGATTGGGTTGAATTGGATATTGGGTTGGATTGGATATTGGGTTGGATTGAAATGAACTGGACTGCTTTGGACTGACGGAAAATCCAACGGAAATTCTATGAAGAACTTTCCACGACGGTCTTCAAACTCTCGATACATTCTTCTTCTTTTTCTTTTTTCCCCCTTTCCCATGTGTACTGTGTAAAGCTTTTCATTCACTTCAAGACAGCGTCTACCCTCAGAATAGCCCATATGTGTGATAAGATGTGTTCACTACGCACACCATATGTGATGGCCTGTGGTGCCGGCCGGCCGTATACACATGATAGACAGAATAGCCCATATGCGCTCCACTCCATCTTACATAAGTCTCTCCTGCGTCGTCTTCGAGCTGTTTCCGAACCTGATCGAAACGGAATCGTCCTTGGGACACTCGTTCTTTAATTCTCTCGAGTTCCACCTGTCACCTATTTCAGGCTGTCTCGAGAAGTTCCTCACAGTCTGTCTTAAGTGGACTGGGTCGGCGTGGAAATTACTCGTAGGTTCTGTCGCCAGATGGTGCACCGTGACGTTACCTCGAGAACAGTCTCTGAAACTGGAGGCGCGAGTAGAATATTCTCTCTCTCTCTCTCTCACTCTCTCTCTCTCTCGTTTCTAGATTTTTCTATCTGCTTTCTTTGTGTATATTTCTGTATTTTTCTAGGAGTTTTGTTTGTTTTTTATTCTGCTGATATTTTGTTGTTGCTGTTCATTCTCTTTCGTAGTTTAGTAAGGTCAAGTTGGAATATGGTATTTGTGCCAAGAGCTTTACCGTTGGAAAATAACACTCTCTCTCTCTCTCTCTCTGCTGCTGCTGCTGCTCCAGACCAGTCTCTCCCACGCCCCCCTGAAAAGAATTCAATGCTAGTCCGCAGCTGGTGTGCTGATCGGCTAATGAGATTTCCGGCGAAAAATGAAGTAATGCTACACGACACTTTATCAGAACTTTCACAGTTAAGTGCAGCTGTAACTCATAGCGCTGAGGCTGTGTAGCCTAGCTGTCTGCACTGGCGACCCGTGCAGCGTCGCCTTCAAAAGAAAACTTGTCATTATCCGAACGCATGCGCCACGTATTGTTGAGGCCCTATTCACATGTTTACCTGGGTGAAGGCTATTATGGAGGGAACTCGTACAGGTCTATTTTTAGACGGACGTCACCTGAGGTCACGGGATTCCGGAAACGACCGATAGCGCGTTCAAACCCTAACCAAACCCTAACCCTAAGCCTAACCTTAAGCCTAACCCTAAACCTAACCGTCTAAAAATAGACCTGTACGAGTTCCCTCCATAATAGCCTCCCCCGTTTACCTGACCTCAAAGAAGACAACTTCCGTTGTGGGACAGTTCCGCTTGTGCGTGCGCATGCGCGCTCAAAATACTCAACCTTAACTCAATCAGGTTCCTACCGAGTGAGTTTGGGCCTGTGCATCAATAGACTCACTAAAAAGATTTAAATTTGGCTTAGTAGGAGCGTTGCACTTTTGATTATACTCATGTTTGCTGCAGTAAGAGCGTCAAGGAACCCGGCGTTCATGTTGTCTGACTTTCGCATACAGGGTCAAAACCGAATAAGAGTCAAAAACGTGGGACACTGACATCTTGAGGCTGGATGTGCCCGAGAGTACAGCTGACCTATTACACCCTCCGGCCCTGTGAACGCTGTTTTGGAAGCAGACTGCGCCTCGCAAAACCGTCATTACCCACCCCAAATCGACGTTATTCTCGGAACAGACACTGCATTACAAAACTGTCATTACCCAAGCCTCGGCCTCTCTTGTTTTTGTCCAGACTTTGCACAGCAAACCGCCATTACTGACCCAAACCAAAGAGACGCGTGCTTTTTTGAACTAGCTTGCATGCGCGTACTGCATCCGCGAACCTCTGCTATTACGAAAGCCAAGGCCAACCGGGCTTTTGGGGGGTGCCGTAATAGCCTGGCGGTGGGGCGAAAATGCCCCCGCATATCCGCACGTCCTTGCAACGCAATCTGCCGAGGGAAAAGACGAATTGTAAGAAGCGTAACGCAGTTTTTTGTGGCAAATGGGCACCATCGTCTGGCAAATCCTGCCAGTGCAAAACGCAGGAAACGTAATTTGCCATCTTCCATGGCCGACAAGAAGTGAGCTAATAGGACCAATTTCAGAAACAGCGGGTTGGCATAACTCCCTTTTCGTCGAGCGTTGTCAAAAACTACCTTACGGAGACGGGCTTTGGGCGGAGAGGAAAGGGGAGAGGAGGGTGGGGTGGGTGTTTTGGAGTTTAACGTCCTTTTTCCATCACATATGTGTGATAAAGTGGAGAGGAGAGAAGGTACTGTGACAGTCTGTGATCACCCCGTCCCCCCATCTTCCATCACACACACACACACACACACACACACACACACACACACACACACACACACACACACACACACACACACACACACACACACACACACACACACACACACACACGTGAAGACACCCACACAGACACACACACACAGACACACACACACACACACACGTGAAGACACACACACAGACACACACACACACACGTGAAGACACACACACACACACACACACACACACACACACACACACACACACACACACACACACAACGGAACTCTGCTAAGTCGGTGAGCTTGATCGCAGGCCCAAGCGAAGCAAACAATTATTATGATTGTGCTTACTCCTGAAGTCACGCGTTTCCACTGGCTGTCTGAACTGAGCCTTTCGCTAGAACTTGTCTATATCAATCATGGAAAATGAAACGTAACTGATTTATCAGTCTATCTGAATTGCTGAATTGAACAGTGTTCAGATTGTCCTTTCAGAGAGGGTAGCTTAAACATACCAACCAACTCCCGCCCCCCCCCCCCCCCCTTTCCCCCTTCCCCACCAGCCGCGTACCCGCTATGTCTTGTTACCAACTCGACTGTCTTTTTTGTTCAACACTACCACACTGACGCTCACACGTCCGGGTGGATTTAGTCGTCTCATCCCCAGACGACTAGAAACCGAAGAAACCCTACCCTAACAATCGTCAAATTTGTCACCAAAAATACAAGGACTTCATTTCCACCTAGCCGTCTCAATTCCAAGAACCATCTCGTATATAACAACGGCATTTCCGTATGACTTGATACCACGCCGGGTGCAATTGACGACTCCACGTCTGTCAAGCAGAAGGGTCGAGGCCCCCAGAATTCAGCCAATCGTGTCCCTTGGCATAATCAGCACATGGCATGGTCTGGCAAACTTCCTTGCTAGACACCACAACGAGGGAAGCACATGTAGTTTGATACGATTGAAACATAGAAAGAAAGCAGTGAGTCCACTGACGTCATTTCAGGAAAAAGACCATGACGTCATTCTCTTTCATCACCCCTTTTCCCATACAATGACGTCATGGACGTACTGTGTGTTTGCCAATACACGGCAGGGGCTATTATCTCCATAAAGAAGAAACAAAACTAAACAATGAAGCACACAAAATAAAGTGCTTCGAAATCCAATCTCATGAAAAGGTCTAAAGTTCAGCTTGGATCCGATTATTTCGCTAATTTCCTCCCCCATTTGTCTGTTTGTGTGTTTTTAGTTTGTTTTGCTTTCTTGTCCCCCGCGTTGAATTCTCTGTGCAAATTATCGCTCTGCAGGGATGTGAAATTATGCGACGTTTTTGCGTGTCTCCGTCAGGAAAGTTTCTATTTCGAACACGCTCAATTTCCGCCAGCACAGACAAGAACATCTTAGGTTAATCAAAAGCCTTTAGGTCAAACTCTTAAAAACGAAGAGGGTGGGGGTGGAGTGGGGTTGGGGGGAGGGGGGATCCTTGCCGCACCCGTATAAAATCAAACGTCAGCAAAGTCTTTTCGAAACGTCTGGGCGAATATGCTATAACTCTCGAAAACACGAATCTTACTCAAGACAGATCGGTACTGCACTAAAGACGCCTAAACATCTGTTAACTCTTTCAAAACTCCTCTCTCTCTCTCTCTAACACCCCCCCCCCCTTAAAAAACCAATATAAAACACACACACACACACACACACACACACACACACACACACACACACACACACACACACACACACACACACACACACACACACACACAACAACAACAACAACAACAACAACAAAAAGCCAAACCAAGTTCATTCCTTCATTCAGACCGATTTGGGCTGCACGAAAGAAGCCTAAACACCTGCTAAATCTTGCCCAAATGTCCGTCTGATTGGCGATTCCCTTCAACAGCTTCAGAACAATAAGGATAAATCCGATTACAGTAAAAATAACCCTTAACTGTGGCTGTATTTGGCACATTACGTGACACAGGTGTCTGAAAAACGCAAATTCAAAAGCCGTTTTCCCCGGCTTAAAGTAATTATCCGACTCGGTTGACGCTTCTCGCAAGTCACGGACTAAACCTTCACGACCATGTAGGAATTACGTCTTCTGGAGAAAAGTTGTAAATGCCATGGATTTGTTAGGCGTATAGACCCTTTTGCCTGATAGGTTTCCCGGTAGATCTTTCTTTCACGCTGATCATTAACTCTTTTTATGTTTCAGTTTTGTGTCCAAAAGAGAAAAAAAGTTGTTCAAGCTTGAGTTCTCGCGCCCAAACCTATCAACAAGGGTTTTATAGCCTGTCCTCTACAGCTTTGCTTTATTATTTTAATCACATTTAAAGTTTGACACTTTCGTGTGTAGGAGTTAAGCTGTTTCTCGCGTGTGTGCTACAAAGGCTAAATCGTATTTCATTCGGGCCGATCGTCGGGGGTTCTCTCCGGGTACTCCGGCTTCCTCCCCCTCTGCTTTGGAAATGTTCAGCCCACCAAATTTGAAAAATAAATGTAATTCTAAATTTCGAAATTTAAATAGCTGAGCTGACCCTTCGCACCACGTGATTGTAATATGTTTATGTCCAGTGTGTGGGAGAATGCGTGTGATTCACGTGAGCGTGCGTGTTGGGTTCAGTTCGCGGCGCTTTGAGCCAATTCGTGAAATTGGGTAAAGCGCCTATACAATACTCATTATTATTATTATTATTATTATTATTATTATTTCTGGGGTTTTTTTCCGATTTTTTAGTCAAAGGCATGAAGGGCGTTATATCCTACTTTTTTATTATTATTATTAATTTTATTATTCTCTCTCGTATTTGATTTCTTTCTTTCTTTTTTCTGACACTTACGGTATCATTGTGTGTGTGTGTGTGTGTGTGTGTGTGTGTGTGTGTGTGTGTGTGTGTGTGTGTGTGTGTGTGTGTGTGTGTGTGTGTGTGTGTGTGGAGGGGGGGGGGGATAGTAGTGGTGGAGGCGGAAAAACAACAGCAACAAAAACGTACATAAAACATAAGCTTTAAACAGACAGACCCCCTCCCCCCCCCCTCGTCCCTAACTGAACCCAACCCCCCCCCCCCCAACCACCGCCACCACCACCAACAACAACAACAACAAACTAAACGCAAAATAAACAAACCCTTGTTTACAGACCAGTCTTAAACTGCAGAAATATCACCCAAGCGGTTCAAGAGTCGTAAATGACGGGTAAATTCTATTTATTTATTTATTTTTTTTAAATATTGCATATAATAACCATTCCACCTTCGGAGAAATTTCTCTTACACAGAAACATCGTACACTGTGACAGGAATTTACTTCAACCAGCCTCTCTTTCCCTTTCCGAGCAGACTTCGTAAAACCTTGGCATAGTACAAGCTACAGCGCGTGCCTACATCAACCTATCTCAACCTCTCCAGCGGGTGGTATCAATTCTGACACATCCCCTCTCTCACGGTTCAGCGCTCCGTGATGGATTTGACCCTGATAGTCAGCGCCCACAGCGAACTTCTACTCGTGTCAGCGGCACGCGCGCCTCTCTATCATATAACCATCGACTGGTAAGCAGCGACAATGGTACTAACCTACCAACATCAGTCAATCTCTTCTGGTAGATGTTGGTCGCGAGCGAAATCTCTGTGCACTCCCCGTGGCTCCCCGTGCAGCAGCGAATTGACCACACGACATATGACACACTTAATAAAATATGTCTCCTTGACATACTGCTGCATTCACAAAACTGCCCCCACGTACATGCAGGAACAGATACCTGTGTACCAGCCAGCGCTCAACTTGCGGTCTGCAGGTTCTCTCCGTCTGCGGCTCCCTTCGACTGACGACACCAGGAAAAAGAGGTATGGTGCCCGGTCCTTCAAAAATGCAGCGTCCAAACTGTGGAACTCTCTTCCTGAGTCAACGAAGGAGGCAGTCAGCATCACCGCATTCCGGACGCGCCTGAAGACTCATCTCTTCAGTGTATCCCCCCCAGGAATCATCTGCATTTATTTTTAGACTATATTTCTTTTATAAACCTTGCCCTAAGAGCCGTAAGCACTCAGTTTTGGTAGAGCCAAGTCCCCATCATCATCATCGTCATCATCGTCATCACTGGTCATGCCAGCATGCAGACGATGCTTTCCGAACGTGGCGTGTTCTCTTTGCTGTGAAAATCTCTATTTTCCATTACGTGCAAAATTCAACGAGACAACGGCCAAAACTTGTTCAGTGTTCAGACGTCAGGTCAAACTAATTTATTGCGTTAGGCACATTAGCCTCACCGCAAAGAGACGACAGGAAGAGAAGGTCACAAGGTTACGTGGTCGATTGGAAATGTCTTGCCAAAAAAACTGACACAAAACAGCGCACTGCACAAAAGCTGTATTAACGACAAAGATGATTATGTCAACAACAGGCGCCGCGAAAATATTCGCACTTCACAAGGGTCAAACATTTAACACTCAGTAAGTCTTAGGGATCCGAAATGTGCTTTGTGAAGACTAGCCCAAACTCACTGGGTAATACAGATACACGGTATTGCCTTGCATACAAGGTGTACGTCAATTATAGTGCTGTGTCAGCTACGCTTAAAACTGGTTTGCCTGGTAAGGCACGCTCCCCCCCCCCCCCCCCGGGAAGCCACCCGAATTTCCCGAAAAGGGACAAACAGTAAAGACCCCCCCCCCCCCCCCCAAACAACAACAAACAAAAGAAAAGCAAACAAACAAAACAAACAAACAACAAACCAACGCATTTCCCTTACTTCGGTAATGGAACAAAAGAAACCAATGAAAGAAGTAGTGTTACTTATACACACAGAGGCAAACACAAAATATCATGGGTGTAGCATTCATGATCAGAACCCAAATCCCACACAAGGAAAAGAACAAAAACAAACAAAAAACTTCACCAGCCCACGTCGTAATACATTTACAATTTGCCAACACAGCACAAAAAAAACACACACACACACACACGAGAAAGTTTACAGGAGCCATTTTGGATCGGACCCCAATCAGGAACTTGGCTGACCTGCAGAGACCAGACACAGCGCTGTCCGCCTGCAGTGTCTGGCCAGTTTCTGTGATGATATTTTATGAATTATTTCTCTTCCAGTCCAGTCAGGCCTGCGTTCGTCCGATACTAGCTAGTGGTCCTTCAATATTAATTACTATCCCGTCGGTTCGCTGTGTGAGATGAGGGAGCCGGGACAATTGCTAAATACTGGCCAGACGCGCATGCGCTGGAACCATACCGACCAACGTGATTGGCTCGTTCATGCGGAGAAATCGCTTTTGACGGCTTCCGGTACCGCCCGGAAACGCGGGGTCTTGGTGAATCCTTGTAGTGGTTTAGCCGTTTAAGTGGGTTTTGGTGCAGTAATGTTTTAAGTACTGACTTTTGAAGAGAAGGTTTGCCACTTTCGAAAAGCTGTTTGAAGTGGGAAATCAGTCACGTACCATCCTCTCAACTGCGCCCTTCCAAAAAGAAGTGTTGGTGGGTGGGTGTTTGAAAGTTTAACGTCCTTTTCCACCACGTAACGTCCATAACGTCCCATAACGTCCCAGGGCGATATCAATGACGGGGCAACGAGAAAAAGACAAATTAATATTTGACCCCAGCCGGAATTCGAAAGGAAAGAACGACGGAAAGGAAGGACCAAAGAAAGGAAGGCAGGAACAAAGCAAGAAAGAAAGGAAGAAAGCTGGAAAAAGAGATTTGTTGCATGGTTAGTTGGTCGGTTTGTTGATTTGGTTGGAGTTGAACGTCCTTTTCCAACATGTATGGGTGATATCAATGACGGGGCAACGAGAAAAAGACAAATTAATATTTGACCCCAGCCGGAATTCGAAAGGAAAGAACGACGGAAAGGAAGGACCAAAGAAAGGAAGGCAGGAACAAAGCAAGAAAGAAAGGAAGAAAGCTGGAAAAAGAGATTTGTTGCATGGTTAGTTGGTCGGTTTGTTGATTTGGTTGGAGTTGAACGTCCTTTTCCAACATGTACGGGTGACATCAAAGACGGGGTAACGAGGAAGAAAAACCCAGCAGAAACATTCGACTCCCCGCGGGGACTCGAACTCATGGCCTGAACATTGAAAGTCCAACGCTCTATCATTCGGCTATCCCGGCTCCCCAGAGAGAGAGAGAGAGAGGGACAGAGATTTGGTTCCCTGCCAGGACTCGAACTCACGACGCGAGCGCTGACAGTCCACTGCACCAAAAGCTCGATTACCGCGGCTTCGAAAAAGAAGAAGACAATCAAAATCTGTCTCTATCTGTATCAGTCGACCCACATTTCAAAGAAACAAAGCAAGTCAGCCAATCAGCGAAGAGATCTTATTGCCAACCTCTTGGTCCCTCAGTAGGTCACTCAGCCAATAGAACGGTTTGTCAACCTCTCGGTCGCTCAGCTGGTCAATCAACCTACATCAATCGTACAGGGCACTTTCGCCAACACACAACACACAGACGCGGACCAAATGCTTCCACGATAACCTAGTGCCTTTGTCCCCAGACACGGCAACCAGAGACCTATTTGCTGGCTGTCAGAGAAACTTTGATTGACAGAAACGACCAAGTCGTAGGACACAGTTGGCCAATGGAAGCCAGACAGCAGTAATGTCCCCTTGGAAATGTAGTTACCGTTCTTTATGGTATGATTTTCCTCTTTGTACCGAAGCAGAGTAATGGCGATTGACTTGCTTCGGGGACACGGGCCAGCGGGGACAGAACTTACGAAATGGCCGGTTAGATTTCGGTGTTACTTACGTACGCCTGGCTGTAAAAGGGAGATAAAAACCATCCCAAGTGGAGGCCACTCGATGCGATCAGAGAACAAGACCGTCTGATTGGTTCATTTCGCCGACGATCATTATTCGACCATGGGGAGGGAGGGTGGGGGGTGAGGGAGGTGAGTGTTTGCAAGCTGCTTGGTACGAGAGGAAAAGTTAAAGAGTCTTCGACCATGCCATTTCGCTTCAGCCTAGCTCCTTGTCAATATACACAGAGGAAAACGTTAATTCTGAAATGGAAACAATTGATGTCGTTTGAAGGAAGGTTAACCAGAAGGTTACCAGAAATAACTCGGAAACTCAGTTTACGCACTGAAGGAAAGGCATTGGAATGGGGTCGAAACAGAAAATATGAAGGAGTACCTGAAGCTAACGAGCCATAATTAGGTCAGCTGTTTGAGAATACACAGACATTTGTGGAAGAGTCAACCCGTTTGAGAATAAAATGGATTTTTCCCTACAGATTTTTTTTTTCAAATTCTGTAAGGAAACAGTAAAGATTTCGCTTTTTAAATCACAGAAATATCTCACAAGCGGTGATGTCGCTCCCAAGGTACACACACACACACACACACACACACACACACACACACACACACACACACACACACACACACACACCCCGGAGCCAATTAGGAGAGATGCCGAGAGACAGCAACGTTGGCGTTGAGCACTTTCCAGTATCAATCTTGATGATCGGAAGATGGTAACGTGGCAAACGAAAAAGCTTTTTTTTTAGGGGGATAGGGGCTCTCGCGCCAAATGTAGATCACCAGGATACTTACAGCTCTACAGATCTTCTGATTGCACTCTCGTGTTCTCAGTCCTGATGGTGATTGTCCACCTTTTGCCCTTGGCTAATTTGTCTGCCCTTACCACAACCGCCAGGGGGCGGTGGTGGCGTTCTCCAGGGACACAAATGACGTCTGCTACACGTCTGCGCGACACCCACACGCCATCTTTGATTTGGTGACTCCTGAGAACTTCAGTGGCACTCGAGTTTGCCAAGAATCCACGCTCCTCCTTACTGGGTGTGAACTGGGTTGCTCGGTCAACAAGCATGTCTATGTGACTTTTCCTGAGGCCAATTTGAGCGTCAGTACCTATCACAGACAAGAGAAGGTCTCGGGGGTGGAGGGTAACCACTGCAACAGATCCCGGTCAACAGAAAGTACGTCTTGATATACTTGTAAGTTCACTGACTGACAGCTGAGAGAGAGAGAGACAGACAGACAGACAGACAGACAGAGACGGACGGAGGGACGAACGGATGTTTCTCCTTTCAACCAGCCTGCCCGCTTTTGCGATTCAACAGTCAAGCGCATTTTGTTCTCAAATAGGGCACTCAGGCAGAACAAAGGGGGAAAAAAACCTCTCGCAGACTGGAGGGGAAAAAAACCCCTCTCGCAAAGCAAAGGGGAAAAAAACCTCCATAGAATTTTATTTAAAAGTTTTCCACTTCCCCAGCAGTGAAATCTGCTGCAAGCTGAAGGCAAAGTAAGACCGAGGGACGGGGATTTGTGGAGAGGAGAGAGAGAGAGAGAGGGGGGGGGGGGGGGGGGGCGAGAGGGCGTGACAGATAACCAGATTAGCGTCTCCCGGACTAAATAGCCGGCTTCTGATTCTCCGCTAGAAAACCTTACAAACCAAATTACTCGGAAATTGGGGCCAAAGACAGCGACACCCCCCAAATTCACAGCGTCGGACAGTGAAAACTCCGCTACTGGGGTTTTATCCACCTCGCACGAAACCAGAAGAATTCATTCCTTGAACTCAATTCCTGCCGAGTACATTTGGGGAACCAGTGGCCTCACTAAAACAACCACACACACCGGCCCCCGTAGTGTAGTGGTTAGCACTTCGGACCATGGACCGGGAGACCCGGGTTCGAATCCCAGCCGAGGCAAGCGGGATTTTTTCATACCTAGGTCGGCTCCTACCCAGAGCGGGTGGGTGTGCTATGGGCCCAGTGGGGAGGCTGTTGCCACACAGCCGAGATTCACCCACTTCATGGGTGCGACTTTGGGGGTATGACACGTCTTATAATGTGGGTGATTACACGGCCGGAACCGCAGGTGCCTTAGTTCCAGGGCCTGGTGAACGCCGGGATATTTATGACAGGAAGCACACGGACGTCCATGGCATCATCTTACCATCATCCTCAGCTCCATCATCATGCACAATAAAAATTGCCCCCACCTTTCGAGCCCTCCGGGAGGAACACCACTGGAACTGGCAAAAAGAGTTGAGGCAGCAAAAACAAACAAACAAACAAAAAACCAACCACACACACACGCACACGCACACACACACACCATTCACTCGTGGAATTACATTTGGCTTACTTGGAGTGTTGCACTTAAGATTATACTCGTAACTGCTGCAATTAAGAGCGGTTCAGGAACCGTAAATCTTGTCTGTGTTTCGCACATAGGGCCAACAACGTGGGATACTCGTGTGCGGTACGGTTTTTTTTTTTTTTTTTTGGGTTGTTTTTTTTTTTTGTTTTGTTTTTTTGCTGCCACAGCTCTTTGCCGGCTCCAGTGGTGTTCCTCCCTGGTAATGGGTGGAATTCACGGAGGGCTCGGAAACTGGGGCAATTTTTATTACGCATGATGATGGAGATGAGGATGATGGTAAGATGATGCTGTGGAGGTCCGTGTGGTTTGGGACTGCGGGACAGGGCCGCATTCCACGCTTCCTGTCAAAAATATCCCGGCATTAACCAGGCCCGGGAACTACGGCACCTGCGGTGCCGGCCGTGTAATCATCCACATCATAAGACGTGTCATACCAAGGGAAGCACCCCCAAAGTCGCACCCGTGAAGTGGGTGAAGCTCGGCTGTGTGGCAACAGCCTCCCCATTGGGCCCATAGCACACCCGCTCTGTGTAGGAGCCGACCTAGGTAGGAAAAATCCGTGCGGTACAAAATGTGATAACTGACGACCGGGACAGTCAAGCTGCTGGGAGCGGTGGACTTTCAATGCTCGGGTCGTGAGTTTCAATCTGAGCTCGAGGGTGGGGGTGGGTGTTTGGGGGTTTAACGTCCTTTTCCACCACATACGGGTGATATCAAAGACGGGGCAACGATGAAAAAGCCAGCACAAATATCAGGCTCCAGCCGGGAATCGAACTCACCACCCGAGCATTAGAAGTCCAACGCTCTACCGTTCGGCCGCCCCGGCTCCCCCTACCTCGGCTCGAAGCCAAAGAAAAACAAATGCGTTCGAAGCTGTCCTAGTCAGGCGTGTCAGTACGAATCTGGCAGACGCTGTGATTTTTGGCTTGCGTTTAGGCTTCTGTCTACTCAAAGTGAGTAAGGCTGTTACAGTGAGTGTGTCAAAGCGGTGTCATTTAAACAATTCAGACTGCTGTTGTGAGCCTAGAAATCTTGGAAAGAGTTCCTTTAATAAAGTGAAAGAGTGAATTTTCTTTTTAAACTCCCGCTGACAAAAGATTAAGAGTGGACTACTAAACCTGAGCGTGACACACACTTACAAAGCCACTCAATACCTTAACACCCCTAGAAACGGTACTTTCCTGCGCTGCAAAACCAGGACCTGAAACAGGTGATTAAAATTTTATCAAAGACGATAAAACGGCGCCGGTAACCTTCCTGCTCCCTGGGCCTCCTTTTTGCACGATCGGGAAGAGAAATTCATTTCATGCAGAGATAATGCCATTCATTGCTTGCCACTCTGATGAAACTTCCCAGGCTTACAAGTCATCCTCGTTTTTTTTTTTGTTTTTTTTTTTTCCCGGGGGGACGATAATGAAAAGAGGTAGCTCACGCGATTTGCCGAGAAAGTAGCCAGTTGACAAACAGCACACGGGGCCAGCACCGCTCTCTAATCAACATGGAAACTCGCCATCTATACCCATCTTTCCAATTGCACGCGAAACTTTGCGTGCACGACGCGGAAAGGAGAGAGAGAGGTTTGCGAAATTCGAGCGTGTCCGAATAAAACGGGACGGTTGATTGCCATGTGTCATGGATTTCACACACCGGTCATTGCCGATACAGGGAATTTCAGTCACCGTTGGTTGATACAGTCTGTTTCAGTCACCGCCACCGGTTCGTATTATTTAAGTGGGCCTGAACAACTGCTTGTGTAATCATGATGTCGAACTAGGATAATGATGTCAAGCCTCCAGGGCCCGTATGTAATAGTCGAGGTTAGGGTTTTTAGCCCCGGTTTAGAGTCTAACCTCGAACTAAGCTAGCTCTAGGGTAAAATTTTCTGTTGTTTTTCGTTTTAAATCAGGAAGCGGGCTCATTCCAGCAAGGTGCCTAAGCCGTTATAGAAGGATTTTTTCTTCCTATCTTCGCTTCCTTTTTTTTAAAATTTAATTTTGCTTTTGGGTTTCTTTTGTCCTAGTGTGGGTTAGGCCCGTAGCCGTGGGTTAAAGTAACCTTGACTTTTACATACGGGCCCCGCGGAACAACTGCTTGCGTAATAATGACGTCAAACTAGGATAATGATGTCAAACCTCCAGCAGAAGGTTGGGCGCCAGACAAATCCTCATTATTATTATTATTATTAAACTGCAAACTTTACACCCGTCTCGAAAGCACAGAAGCTACACAACTTATTTCAGGGGGTTGAGAAACTGCTTCGCTCTCGTTTAGAGGGAGCCGGGATGGCCGAATGGTAAAGCGTTGGACTTTCAATGCCCGGCTGCGGGTCAATATTTGTGCTTTCTTTTTTTTCTCTCGTTGCCCCATCTTTAATGTCACTCGTATGTGATGGAAAAGGACGTTAAACCATCCAACACCCACCCATCCACCCTCGATGTCGTTCAGAACACCTCAGTCTTAGCAACATTGCAATAGGAGGCATTTTTGTGGGGTTTTTTGTTTGTTTCTTTTGAACGCATTTCTATAATGTGAAGCGGTGGCGGTGACGGAAATAGACTGTATCAACGACAGTGACTGCGATTTCCTATATCGACAATGACCGGGGTGAATCTCGTCAGTTGCACTGATGCAAATTCCAGTTTCGTACATACATATCAGACGGTGAGAGATAGCGCGTTGTTTTTCTGCCATCCTTCATAGGAAACCACGCGCTGTGTCAGCATCATTAGGAGATACGCAGTTTGTGTGCCTTTATCTTCCTTTGCTGCTTAGAACACTAGGTTTGAGGTGATACCGACGTGTCATAGATCAATTACGCGTCACCTCTCTCTCTCTCTCTGTATCCGTGCGTGCGTACGTGCGTGTGGGGAGCCGGGGTGGCCGAATGGTAGAGCGTTGAACTTCTAATGCTCGGGTCGTGAGTTCGTATCCCGGCTGGGGCCAAATAATTATTCTTCGTGGCTTTTTCAGCGTTGCCCCATCTTTGATATCACCCGTATGTGGTGGAAAAGGACCTTAAACCCCCAAACACCCACCCACTCACTCCCCCACGTACGTGTGTGTGTGTGTGTGTGTGTGTGTGTGTGTGTGTGTGTGTGTGTGTGTGTGTGTGTGTGTGTGTGTGTGTGTGTGTGTGCGTGTGTGAGTTCAGCTTTTACTACTAGCTTTAAGCAGATATTATTAGAAGTTAAAATTAGCAGCGGCAGAAACGTAGCTGCCCCGCCGTAACTACCTCTACCGTTGAAAAAAAAAATTAAAAAGACAAATGATTCATTCTCTCTCTCTCTCTCTCCCCCCCCCCCCCTCCTCTCTCTCTCTCATGCAGATTGAGGTGACGAGAGCGAACAGACAAGGGCCTAGCCAAACCCCCTGATTGAATTGCAGAAAGGGGGGAACAGCAATATCGGCCCGAAAGCCCGCATGCAAAGAAGGGAGCTAACACTCTTGAAGAGGTTATGTCCCTTTCTGACCAATAAATCAGGCTCGTAAGTCCTCGCTCTTTAAACATGGAAATCATGCAACACACTGAGCCGGGGACGTGGGTAGGCAAACTAAATGGACGCGCGTGTTTCCCGTGTTACTTCCCTTCAAAGGCTACACAACACAGTTACACAAAACGCAGCGCATGACAGGAAACTGCTGGAGGGCTTTGCGGGGTGACGGGGGAGGGGGGGGGGGATTTAACGTCCTTTTCCACCACATGCGGGTGATATCAAAGACGGGACAACGATGAAAAAGCCAGCACAAATATTTGGCCCCAGCCGGGATACGAACTCACGACCCAAGCATTAGAAGTCCAACGCTCTACCATTCGACCACCCCAGCTCCAGAGGGCTTTGCGGAATAGGAACGCTTTAAGATTGCTCTTAAAAACAGACAGTGTGAGGCGAATTTCTCAGGTTCGCGTGGGCGAATTTCTCAGGTTCGCAGGCAGAGAATTCCAAAAGGCTGGTGCGACAAAACTGAAAGAGCGCTCGTCCAAGAATTTCAGGTTGTGCTTGGGAACTTTGAGAAGCCTTCTCGGACGAAGACCGGAGGGATACAGAATACAGAATACTTTATTGATCCCAGATTTGGGAAATTGCAGTTCTGTCCCGCATACTAATAAGACACACAACTGATAAACATTTTGATAAAAGAGACTACAAAAATAAGTAAAACAGACAGTCTTGACCAGTAAAATTACTTAGAATCAAGAATAAAACACACTATCACATAATAAAATTTCCTGTTCGCGACGGTTGATACGTGACGAGTGAAGCCGAAAAGGTATGGTGGAAGGGTGCCATCAAAGTGACGATATGCTGTTGACTGCACGCTCAAAATTGTCTCTTCTAGTGATTAGTAAAGCTCTGAATGCGATACATCGCCGTCTACGGGTTAACCGAACCGACGAAAGACATTGTACTTTGGTTAGTGAATTGTTCCTGACTTCAAACTGAATCATCAGACACAGACATGTAGTTGGATTCCTGAGTTTATTATGACTCAGAAAGATCGGCGAGTGTAACTGAACCGTTACTCAACATAACAACAAGCGAAGTAACTCTCGAACCCTAGCAACCAACAATTAAGGGGGATAATTATAAAAACAAACTCAAAGGAGATCAATGAGACTACAGTACGTTGAATAAAAATGGCTAAGCTCAGAGAAGTCGTCGTGCTAACTTTTAAATTGGTTTAGCACTGGGGGGAAAAAACTCCTCGCCATCTTGTTTAACGCCCGTGAACTTGAACATGGGAATCAAGAAGCCAGACGAGAAGGTTCAAGAGGGCATCGCCTGCAGCGCGTGTTCAGTGTTCGTGCGTGTTGCATAATTAAGAGAACAGAAATCAGCACGTACAGGTATCTTTCAGGAACATTTCCTGCACCAGTAAAGGCCCAGACATGTTCCGATAGGCAAACCGATATTGGTTTTTATCTCCTGTGATAAGTGCCACCAACGTAAACAAATTAAGTTATCTGCTGATGGGCAGGAAACAAACGATTACCTAGTTAACAACACTCTTTTTCGCTCTGTTCTAAGCCTGAGATAAAGGGGGTGCGCGACTCGGAAGATACAGCCAATGAAAACTATTCGCGGCTCTCTGGCGATACGTGCGTCAATTAAGGGACGTAATTATGTGAAGAGAAATGGGGCGGTAGCTTCCCTTTCCGTTAGTTATGGAGTTTGTGTCCTCAATTTCAGACTGTGTCCTTGTTTATTTCAAAGCATGTTCTCCTTTTTTAAATTAAGAAAACGTTACACGACCGGCACCGCAGGTGCCGTAGTTCCCGGGTCTGGTTTACGCCGGGGTATTTATGATAGGAAGCGTGGAATGCAGCCCTGTCCCGCAGTCCCAAACCACGCGGATCTCCATAGCATCATCTTACCATCATCCTCATCTCCATGATCATGTTGCCTTAGCTTTCGAGCCCTCCAAGGATTCAACCCATGACCTGGGAGGAACACCACTGGGGCTGGCAAAGAGTTGGGGCAGGAAAAAATAAAAAATAAAAAAGTAAAATAAATAAATAAAGGAAACGGACACACTCCTTGTTCACAGGAAGGTCCCGCTGAGATAAAAAATAACAAATAACAACAACAAATTGAAGAACTAAATGTTAACTGTTCATGAAACCTTACGCTGTTCTAATGCCGTGAAGACTATTGCAGTAGGTGTTTGGAAGTAAGGATTTAGACAGCTGACCTCGATATTTGAAAGATTCTTTAACATCTATTTTCCTGAGGGTCAACGTTAGTTTTGAGTAGAGTAGTTTCCGAGAAGATGGCGGCAAGAACACTCGGACTACAACAACAATGACGGCTACTACCACCTTTCCCGAGAGAAGACCAGGTGATCATCGTGCGTTTGAGGACAGGCCACTGCAGACTCAAACACCACATGTTCACCAAATTCAACATCGGTGACACTGCAGCATGCTCTTGTGGCGCACCGCGGGTGACGGTTGATCACCTCCTGCAAAACTGTCCAACGCACCAGAACCAAAGAGCGACAGCCTGGCCTACAGACACACCGTTGCGGGAGAAGATCTTCGGCTCGGCTGAGTGTCTCCGACGAACTGCAGCCTTCATCAGGACTACCTGCGTGCCTGTCTGAGTGTTCGAGGAAGAAGAAGAAGAAGTTTCCGCATGTGCATCTTTGACTTTAACCTGTGTGTAATCTAAGTTCAGAAAAACGTTTATTTTTTACGTTCCTTTCATTTTTACTTCTGAGTAACTTAAATTCTAAAGAACACTGGATCCAAGTACCCTCCTTTCAGATCCAAAAATAAAAAAATAAAAATTCGATGCTGACGCTCTGATATACAGCAGCCTCTTCGCCCAACATTTCATTTCAGCCCCTTTGCTGTCGCCACTTCGGAGAGGAGTGGGTCATCTTTCCAGCCACTTTTGGCTTAATATCGCGCAAAGTCAATTGCACAAGAAGCCGGCATTGCAAAGTGGCCTTTAACTTGGCCAGTTCTCGCTCTGGAAATGGGGAGGAACTGTGTGCTAAAACTGTTGATATTCATTTTCTTGAATCTTGAGTGCGGTGCGGAAAAAGGTTGAAATCTGTTTTCCTGCACAGTTCAGCGGGGGTTATGGAAATGTGCTCTCTCTCTCTCTCTCTCTCTCTCTCACCGCCCCCACCCCCACCCCCATCCCCCACACACACATTCTAGGAAGATCTCTTTCCTTTTTCCTAAGGAAGGACAACTCTTTTCCAACACAGAGGCTCCGCAATGGCTCACCTGTCATTACGAAGGGTGCCAATGGGACAGAACCCTGTCTCCAACAGTGAAGACCCCCCCCCCCCCCCCCACCAGCTCACCGGATCTGTACGCCGTTGAGCTAGACGACCCATAGACGCCGGACGGAAACCACTTTCGCCAGAGCGCATGCGCACTCAGTCCTTCCCGGATGCGCTGAGGCGATCCTTCCGGTCGAAATGGCCGACAATATCGGAAACATCTCACGACCTGTACACCCGGCAGCGCCATCGCTGATTGCCTTTGTCCCTGGGAATTACCACAAGACTTTGCCCAAACAAGGGGGGGAAAAAAAGATAGAACTGTGCGGGTCAATGAGCGAGTAGCACGACGTATCTGCTCCTGCTGGCTCCAACCCAAACAAGCGGGGAAGCCGCGAGAGTCTGCCGTAGGATTGATCAGGCAGCGTGAGCAAACAACCCCAACCCCCCTGTTTCAGGCCAGCCCACAGCCCACAGCTAACAGCCCGCCAAGGGAAGGAACTGGGACGAAGGGGCGAGCACCTAGTACGATGCGCGTTTCAGGTCCGCAAAGGTCTCGTCAACGAAAGGAGCTGAGAGGAAATCACCCACCTACCTACCTAGAAGCGGATTTCAGATTCAAAAAGGTTTTGTCAAGGGAAGGAACTGGAAGGAAGGGAGAGAACCTGGCAAGCGGCGCGGCTATGGTCCGCAAGGGTCTCGTCAAGGGAGGGACTGGAGGAAGAGGAACGGAGAGCACCTACCTAGAAGTTGATTTCAGACTCGCAAAGGTCTCGACAAGGGAAGGAACTGAAAGGAAAGGACAACACCTGCTAAGGAGCGTGTGTCAGGCCCCAAACGTCCCATCAAGAGAAATGTGGGAGGGTGTTTGTCTTTTTTTAACGTCTTTTGTACACCGCAAAGATGATTTTATTTGGGGGAAGAGCAGGGGGGGGGGGGGGGGTAGGACTATCCGGTACACAATGCGGCCATGTCGGGATTCAAACTCACAACCACCATGTGATCTGCAGACCGACATTCAAACGGTTGAGCCGTCCTACTCCCCCATCAAGCGAAGTAACTGACAGTAGAGTAAGACGTATTTCAGGCCCGCAAAGGTCTTGTCAAGGGAAAGAATCAAGAGAAAGGGAGAGCACCTATCAGGAGCGCGTAGCACTGGTGATTGGTGTTTGTCTTGCGCGCGATGATATATTTTCGGAGGAAATATTTTTCAGCCTAGGTCACGAAGTTCATGAATATTAATGAAGAGAGTACGGTTGTCAAGATCAAAGTTCCCGTATTTACACGCCTTAGTCTGGTTGTACGTTGCGATAATGAACTAACAGCAAGGGTAAATATGAGTGCATGGTGTGTACACAGCGTTGATCTTTGGGCGCTTACAGAAGCTCTCTCAAGCTCTCTCTCTCTCTCTCTCTCTCATTTCATTTCTCTCTCTCTCTCTCTCAGGCTCTCTCTCACTCTCTCTCACACACACACACACACACACACACACACACACACACACACAGAGCAATTGCAATTGCAATCACTGTTCAGCTCTGAAAATAACGCAATTATCTGAACATGCTCAAGAAATCCTTGACAAACTATTCTCTCCAAATGAAACGGTTCCCGACCAAAAAAAAAACAAAAAAACCGGAAAAAAGACACGATGGCACTTATCGCGCAGTCCTCAAGAAATCCTTAACGAAATATTGTCCCCCTCGAAAAGAAACGGTTCCGACTTCCGAACAAGAGACAAAACTAAAAACCCGAAACCACCCAAGCAGCAGGAAGTTAAGCCTCATTGATTAACCTGATAGCGAATCAGAGGTCAAATGAATCAGAACAAGAGAAGAGGACTCTCTGTGGATCTGTTTTTATAGCCACCTCGTAAAATACAGCAGCCAAGAAATAGACGTGTCAGGATTGGCCGCAAGTACGCGTAACTTACGGGGAAGACAAAAAGCGGGAAGCAATTCCACGGACCACGTCTTCGGTGGCCTCCCTTCGGTCAGGGCCATGTGAAGGGTTGAAGGGACTGTCGTGCGACAGGAGTCGGCCGCGATTGCGTAAAGGTATTGTGTGCTGTGAATAGAGTTTTGGGGATGCTAAGAACTAAATTTAAAAAAAAAAAAAAAGATGTTTTTTGTGTGTTTCTTTTTTTCTTTGTGGCTTTAGCAACGGCAAGAATGAAGACTGAACTGCTAGACCGATGTCTTTTCCCATTATAAAACAAAGGTTTAGTGTTAATGTCTGTCTGTCTCTCTCTCTCTCTCTCCAGACAGACAGACAGGCAGACAGACAGACGAAGACGTTGCAGTCCTGCAGACACTATTTGTGTGTGTGTGTGTGTGTGTGTGTGTGTGTGCTTTTTGTTTGTTTGTTTATCGTTGTTGCGGCTGTTGTTATTGTTGAATTTGTTATTGTTGTTGTTTTTGGAGGAGCTGTAGCCGCAACCACAGGTAATGTCACAGTGTTCGTGTTACTTTTACAATACACAAAACACTAACCTGAACACTTAACCGACTCCGCCTTAGCCACAGCGGTCATCGCGCCACCGGCGTCAGTACTCAACCCACTATCAGGGAACAACTTGCTGCCGTAGTCCTGCTGGGGGGGAATCTGAAGAGCTATCGAACAGCGGAACTGCGGCGTCCACGACGAGGTTGAAGGGATGGTCGTTACCGATGGCCTCTATTGTGGGGTCTGGCGACCTCACTAGACCGCCTGTCCCCCCTTGTATCCTCCCAATACCCCCCCCCCCTCCATCCCCACCCCTCCGGACTCACCCACCCCCCTCCATGCATCCCCACCCCACAACGTTCATGGCTCAACAGTCGCCTCCGGCACCAGGGCAAGGTAATCGATGATCAGGAAAGAGAGAGAGACATGCTCTGTTTTCTGTCCAGGGCCCCCGTCCCATTCCCAGATCGAAAGTCATAAAAGCCGGCGTGCACCCCGCGCTGGTGGAGCTGACCAGGATAACTGCTAATTAATTTTCTGTCTTTTATGGGGAGGGAGAGAAATCCATGGTCGCTAGATACGTATAGCACGTGCGGGAGAGTGCCACGAACACATCTATTGTCATGTGGTATAAGTGCCTAAGCTTCCATGAAATCATCGAACTTTTCATTTCTGGCCATCGTCCCAGCAAATTCCGTTTCTGACGTCCATGTGCAAATTTACGCGTTTGGCTATGCTCGTACCAAATCCCTGAAATATTTCTGCATGCGTATGTCACGTCAAAATTTGCTGTGTCCACATCGATTTCATTGTTTCTGATTCGACACTGAACGAAAGATTTCTCGATATAAAGATTTTTCAAAATCGCTATGTCAGAATTACAAGTCGAATTTCCTCTTCCTATGTTTCGACAGCGAAATCAATATTCCTGTTTTCCACATTTCTGAATATCAAAATTAATAGGACCCGTCCTTTCCTGGACCGGAAGTCATAAATTCAGCGCACGCGCACTTGGTGAATCCGACTATGATGACTATGTATTGACTTTCTGTCTTGGGACTTCCAGCTCGGTACCAAAACAGAATTCAGATTTCTCTGCATACACTGTGCTTTGTGTTGCCGTCCTCGTCAGCAGAAGTTCTCTTATTTTAATTGCGCTTAACTAATCACGACAGACTATTGCTAGGTTCTTCTTCTTCTGCGTTCCCTGTTCTGGACTCCGCCTCAGATGATTAGGTTTGTGGTCTTTATATAAGCAGTGGTCTTCAAGAGGTCTGTTTTTCTGCCCCAGAGTTTCTCTGCCAGTGTGGCTCCGTTCGGCCAGTGTTGTGTCCTTGCTTCTTTGAAAAGGGGGCAGGACTGCAGAATGTGTTCCGGGGTTTGAGGGGCTGTTCCGCACGGACAGTCTGGTGAGTGTGACAGCCCAAGGCGGCACAGGTGGGCGCGCAGTCTGCAGTGTCCAGTTCGTAGTCTGAAGATGGTGGTCTGTTCATAACGCTGGAGCTGTGGCATCTGGTCGTTTATTGCTAGGTTGAAATTGGTGACGATGAACTATAACTATTATGCACTAATTTTCGATTTATCAGACCAGTAAAGTGTTGTTGTTGTTGTTGTTGTTGTTGTTGTTGTTGTTGTTGTTGTTGTTGTTGTTGTTGTTGTTGTTGTTGCTGCTGCTGCTGCTGTTTTAATTTGTCTTCACTACCACAGATTGACAGTCATACGCTTGCAACGACCAACTCACTGCCCTGGAGAGAAAAACATCCGATCAAGGTACTTACACCCTACAGACGACCTGAGCCAGAAACTGGATTTGGCTGATCTGTTTTCCAACCTCCAGCCGCTTCCAGACAAACCTACAACCCCAACTTGCTACGTATCGGACGGCGAGAAGTTTCAATTAATTCTCTCTGTCTTGGGCTTGCGATCGAAACTGCCTGGCGCATTTCTAATCTGTGATTGCTAGGGAGCTTGTGATGCAATGCAGGAGACCCGAGTTCTAAAACCCAAACACTCAGGGTCGTAATCTGATTCTGTCCTGTGCTGCAGTTAGATCGAAAGTCATCGCAGTGCAAACGCTTTGCGCCGCGCATCGCTGTATGAATAGGTTTAATTAATTTTCTCTTGTGTCCGACGGTTAGGATCGAAACCTGATCGGTATGACTCTGCTGGAAGCTCTTGAAGCTAAACACAAAGTAAGGGCGAGATTTAAGAGGGAGTAGGCGAGTGGACAAATCCTGTAGCTCGTCTAGAAACGAAAAAAGGTGCACAGCCGTTCCTACCGAGCAAATCTGGTATCAAATGAAAGATCAGGCTTTTGCGCATCCATTGTTACTTTGTCCGCTAACTGCCTGCAGGCAAACATGCTGAAATGACGTATTGTTTCTATTTATAGAACAACTGACACCAACACATTTATTTTGTAAATCAACGAATGCAGGCTGGGGCCAAATATTTGTGCTGGCCTTTTTCTCGTTGCCCCGTCTTTGATGTTACCCTTATGTGGTGGAAAATGACGTTAAAATCCCAAACACCCACCTACCTTCCCTTTTAAAAAATCAAACAAATATTTGTTTTCATCAGGGACTCAAGCTGAATCTGTCGAAAATTTCCAAGGCAGAGGGGGAGGAAGCCGGAGTACCCGGTGAGAACCCCCGACGATCGGTCTGAATGATCGTGCCACATACGAGAAGGAAATATTCTTTGCTCCGAGTGGGACTCGAACCCCTGACCTCTCGCATTGGTGACAAGTCTCTTAACCACTGTACCACCGACCGCCCCATCTCTCGTACAGAAGGTACTCAAACTTGTATCAGATATTCCAGGCCCAGCTGCAGAAAGCTCCACTACTTTAAGTCTCTATAAGTGTTAAGAACTCGAGCCCGACCCCCCCCCCCCCCTCCCCCCCCCCTCTGCCCACTATACGATAAGACTGGTTAAAAAGAACAAGCCATTGCACACCAGTAAGAGCCACTTCAAGCCACTATTACGCAAGCCACTATGACTTTCCCCGCTGGGCCCAAGACCGCTGCAGGTTTCATGATAGTGGCTTGAAGTGGCCCCTAGTGATCTGAAGATTCCAAGCAAAACTGCGATTTTTGCATGGGGTTTTTTTAAGAGTTAAGCCAGGAAAAATTAAAGATGGGATATGAGACGGATCTGGGTTACATCCTCTTCTCGCGAGAAGGTTAAAATCCAATCAAGGCAGAAGAAATGTGATGCGTGATGATATGTCATTCCGCATAGCTATGGACGACGCTGGTACTGACAAGAATGTTTCTCACTTGTTGTTGTTGTTGTTGTTGTTTTGTTGTTGTTTAGTTGTTGTTTTTTTGTCCCTTAACTGTCCCTTTTAGGCTGCTTCCCCCGGGCGAAGCGCGTCGTCGGGGTGCAGCGCCACCGAACACCTTTCCCAGTTTTCACTTTTGCTAGGAGAGGAAAGCCGGATAACCCGGAGAGACCCCCCCCCCCCCCCCCCCCCCCCCCTGATGAGCAGCCCGGTATCCAGGATAAACCGGTATCTCATAATTATCACAAGCTCGACCTGGGCTCGAACCCACGCCTCATTGCCGTGACATGGATGGCGGCCGTTCAGTAGCGCAGCTACCTATTACGCCACTGCTCACCCAGCATCACATAACATTACCCCTGCAGCGGAAATTCGGACATCCTCCGATACACAAACAGGATATACGTGGGTTTTTTTCTTTTCTTCCTGTTTTCTTTTTTCTTTTTCTTTTTTTCGCAGACAGGCTATAAAAACGACGCATGCAGAATACAGCAGGATCGGGGTCAGTGATCTTTTATGGGCGATTTACCCCCCAGGAAAGATCAGAGGGAATCACGAAATCACGCCTCGTTCTGGCCATCATCGGAAATTCATGGCCAGGGTTGTGATCGCTCAGTCGTCTCCACGCTGTACTTCCCCAATATACTAATGGTGAAATAGTTCGCTGAACGGGTGTGTAGGCTGTATGGCTTGCGCCACAAGTTTCGCGACTGGCTGCAAACTTCCCTTATTCACATAAACATAAACGTAAACATAAAGATAACTTCATTAACGTGTGTATAAACATGAGGAATTTGTTGTGGTTTACGGAGGAAGCCG
Organism: Batillaria attramentaria; assembly: GCA_018292915.2. Taxonomy (NCBI): domain Eukaryota; kingdom Metazoa; phylum Mollusca; class Gastropoda; family Batillariidae; genus Batillaria; species Batillaria attramentaria. The sequence goes on from JACVVK020000237.1 coordinate 110,667, forward strand.
GGATAGCCGAATGGTTGAGCGTTAGATTCTCAATGCTCGGGTCGTGAGTTCGAATCCCGGCTGGGGCAAAATGTTTGCGCTGGACTTTTCCACGCTGTCCCGTGTCTGATATCACCCTTGCGTGGTGGAAAAGGACGTTAAACTCCCACGGGCCCATTCACCCACCCTTCTGGTTTGAGAGAAGTGCTTTGCAATCACTCAACTTACATGCTGCAACTTACTTTAAACTACTGTCACTCGCACATACATACGAACAGGGAGTGAGTGAGTGAGTTTTTAGGGCTTAAAGCCGCGCAAGCCACAAAGACTAATTCGCGGCTGACATACGAACAGACATGAAACCTTATTGACTAAAATGCTAAAACAAGAAATACAATACAAACAGACTGATAAAATACTTGAGCAAAATGCATCCTGAACAGCAGAAATATGTCAGAATTAAGAATTGCAAAGTAAGACATCCATATTATCAAATATCAGATGGAAGGGGGAGGCAGAGGGAGGGGGAGGGGAACACTTTACAGCTGTTTTGGTCTTTTGCTCTATCCGATGCTCATGGAGCAATAAATCCAACAACGCGTGCATCTGCGACTGAGACTGCGCAAGCCACTGACCCCTTACGTCGACTTGCTGGGACAAATAGGTCAGACAGGCACTCACTTCAAGCTCTTCTCTTTGACCTTGACATCCGGGCAATTTTACACTCCCCCGCCGCGAGAATATGTGTTACCTGGCTGGTTCGTTGGTCATCTCCATTGACCCCACAGGTCGACTTGCTGGGATATATAGGACAATCAGACAGGCACTCACTTCAAGCACTTCTCTATGACCTAGACATCCGGGCAGTTTTACAATCCCCTCGCCGAGAAAATGTGCTGTCTGGCTGGTTCGTTGGTCATCTTCCTATCTTAAGAGTGTAAGGGACAAGCACAGATAATACGAAAAGCCTTCTCTTAACTGGGCACAGCGCGCAAAACACATGTGCACATCACAGTCGTTGCGCTCGGTGTATCTACTAACTACAACACTGAACACAGCTGTGCTCGGTGGCAAACCGATTGAAGATGCACTGTCCGTCATGTTTGCGCGCCGAGTGACGAAGTACAGCCAATCAGAATCTGTTGTAGAAACCACAGTCACAGTTGTGGCTATTTAAAATCCAGGTTGCTGTGATGACGCCACAGCGGCGGAAACTGACCCCCAAAATCACAACTGTGTCACAACTGTGGACAGCACTGTGGCGCTCCGCAGTGCGCAGTTAAGAGCCGGCTTTACGGGCGCCTGTGCTGCCGAGTGAAGTAACCACGATGGCGCAGTGGAGGACAATCCGAGCAGGCCACGAATGTGTGTCTCGACAACCAGACTGATGTATACATGGCTGGAGCGACATGAAAGAAGAGATCGACAAAACATGCCCTCCTGGCCCCTCCTCCTCCAAAATAAGATTTTAAAATAAGCTTTGTCCACGGTCACTTTGACAACAGCTCTTCACCCCCCCCCCCCCCCAATCTCTCCCTCCAACAATAGACGACTCCACTCGGCAGAAAACAAAGTACGTCCATGACGGCATTGTATGGGACAAGGGGTGATTTTAAGAGGAAAGAGATTGACGTAATGGTCTTTGTCTACAAATGACGTCAGTAGACACTGCTTTCTTTCCACGTTTCAGTCATTTCAAACTACACGTGGTTCCCTGGTTGTAGTGAGTGTCTGGCAATAAAGTTTGCCAGACATTGCCATGTGTTGAGCTTATCATGCCACGGGGACGCGATTGGCTGAATTCTAAGGGCTCGACCCTTTTGATCGACAGGAGTGGAGTCGTCCATTCAGCTTC
>JACVVK020000237.1:115000-140000 GCA_018292915.2 Batillaria attramentaria
GTAGGCAGGTGCACTGTTTAAGTATGCGCAATCGCGACATAGCCTGGTTCTACGCCGATCAAGACGAGATATTCAAGCGGAAGCTCGAGACGCCTCCTCTCTCTCTCTCTCTCTCTCTCTCTCTCCCCCCGAAAGGCACCGTAAGCATTCTGCACAGGCGTTTTTGCTGCGCCCTAGAAATGGCCAGTCATCATCATCATCATCATCACCACCATCATCTGCTGCCCTTCGGGAAGAGGCGGGGAGGGGAAAAAAAGTCTAAAATTAACGAGTAAACCGCGATTATGGTAAGGTTCGGGGTTAAGGTAGATTTAGGGTACGCTGTTTTACTACTTTATATTCCTCCATTCTCAAATGTGCAGCCTCGTGTTAACTACCTCGCGCAGCGTGTGCCTGTACCTAAACGTTGTGCGTACCTACACTGCCGACAACAGCTGGACCTGCTGACTGATGACCGGCTCCGAGATACATGGCGAAAAGTCTAGTTACAAGCTGCATCAAAGAGAAGATTTCACTGAAGATGAAGAGACGTGCGTGGCCCACTAGCAGCCATGGACATTAGAATGCGACTGCAAAGGAAAGTCTTAAAGGTCTGCAATCGCAACAAAAAGCCGCAAACATTATGTCTTTAAAAACAAACAAAAAAACAAAAAACCTGCGACTGTGTATAACGCAGGCAACTCTGTCAAAGTTGCAGAGATTTCAGCGCTTCGGAGACCCTTACAAAAACAGAGCGTGAGTTTTCGGTGACTTCATTGTGCTTTTGGTCAATGAGCGAGACACATCGCTACAGCGTGTAGCGGGTGTTGTGTGCTGCACGAGAAGACTAGCCACTGCGATCTTTCTCGCTCAATGTCAAAACGCAAACTGAGCTGTGAAATCAGGCTGCCTTTGGCTTTCATAGGGTTTCAGGGACGCTGAACACTCCATAACTACGACAGAGTGAACTGTGCAGTATGCACCGTCGGACACTGTTTGTGGCTTTTTGTTGAGATTGCAGACCTTTAAGGACGAGAGGAAGAAAGAGACGAGCCGGTATTTTCTCTGCGCAAGGTAAAATGGACGGAAGTCTTTCCGGTGCTGCTCCACTCCAAATGGTAGTGTCGTCAACACAGTGTTTCCAAGCAATAGCACCGAGTCTTTCCAGAATCAGAATCAGAATCATTTATTGATAGGCCTTAGGCCCATTCAAAGTTGAGAGTGACATCCAGACATTCAGACATTCTTATACACATCAACAAAACAAAATGCAAAATAAAGTATATCAACTCAGCTGAGCAACTGTTGTCTTTTTTTCTTACAGCTAGAACAATACATAATGCCTGGTTCTTAACTGTATAATAGTTACTTGAGGCCATTAACAAAGTGAGTCGAAAGCTGCTTGGATGGTTCCGGTATTTTCTAGGAATAAACCGGGTACGTATGTCAGTGTCAGAAAGACTGGGACAGTATAAAAGAAAATGTAGCTCGTCCTCAATACCAATCCGACACACATCATTCGAACTTGTCTGATAAGGTTCAAGTTTTGTTTTTTCTCCGATAAAAGCTCATAATCTGCGTTATGCTGATGCCGAACCCATGAGTAATCATGTCCCCCGAATCTTTCCATTTTCAAATTATATTTGTTTATGGAAAGAAGACATCGACTTTACCCAGAAACCCCATCCAGAGGTATTTCATACGCATTGAAATACTACATACAAGGAAAAGGTGTTTAGTAAGGTTGGACAGTCTTGACCAGCATGTCAATACAATTAAATCTAAAAAGCACATGCAAAAACCGCATTTTAATTTGAAATTTTTAAATCTAGAAGCCACTTGAAGCCACTACTGCACAATCTGCAGCAGTCTCACGCCTAGCGGGGAAGGCCCACGCCTTGCGTAATAGTGGCTTGAAGTGGCTCCTGCTGGTGTGCAGTGGCTTGTTCACTTTAACCAGTCTTACCGTATCTGGGACAGGGGGGGGGGGGGGGGGGTCGGGCTCGAGCTTGTAAGAGATACGGGTTGGTGTTTGGGGGGGGGAGGGGGTTTAACGTCCTTTTCCACCACGTGTGGGTGATATGAAAGACGGGGCAACGATGAAAAAGCCAGCACAAATATTTGGCCCCAGCCGGGATCGAACTCACGACCCGAGCATTAGAAGTCCAACGCTCTACCATTCGACCACCCCGGCTCCCTTTGTAAGAGATACAGACGTCTATATTTCCATCACATAGTTCTACAAGTCTTTTCAATCGAAGTAATAATAATAATAATAATAATGAATATTGTATAGGCGCTTTGCCCAATTTCATGAATCGGCTCAAAGCGCCGCGAACTGAACCCAACACGCACGCTCACGCGAATCACACGCATTCTCTCACACACTGGACATAAACGCATTACAATCACGTGGTGCGAAGGGTCAGCTCAGCTATTTAAATTTCGGAATATAGAATTGCATTTATTTTTCAAATTTGGTGGGCTGAACATTTCCAAAGCAGAGGGGGAGGGAGGTACCCGGAGAGAACCTCCCGACGATCGGCCCGAATGATACCGTCACTAAGTCGCGGTGACCAGCTACGCATCCAACAGACGCACCCAAAACCTGGCAGTAAATTCCCCTATCAACGGCGAGAGTAGGAAAATGTAAAGAAGAAAAAAAAAAAAAAACCCAACCGCAATCGAGTTAATTTCTAGGAGGAATGTGTACAGTTCCTGACCGTGCAGATAATTTCCCCGACGTTAAATTTTAACGAGATCAATACGAGAATGCACAGTGCATAACTCTCTTCTCCCCGTCCCACCTCCCCCCCCTCCCCCTCGCTCTCTCTCTCTCTCTCTCTCTCTACCCCTCTCACTTGTAATGACAAGACAGAAGCTTTCAAAAGTGCACCTCTCTCTACCTCTCTGTCTCTCTCTCTCTTAATAACTACTGTATTTGGATTATATCTATTGAGAAATAGTAACGATTTGTTGTTAACTCATTAATTTCAGTGAACGCCGGGCATGTGACCTCTCAAATTAACCCATCAATAAATAAATCAATCAATCTCTCTCTCTCTCTCTCTCTTGCGGTGTGTGTGTTGTGTGTGTGTGTGTGTGTGTGTGTGTGTGTGTGTGTGTGTGTGTGTGTGTGTGTGTGTGTGTGTGTGTGTGTGTGTGTGGTCTTAAAACTCTTTTGATTTAGATATAGATATTTTTGTAGATTTAGCAACGGCAAGTTTGAAAACTGGTCTTTTGATCAACAACTTTTTACCGTTGGAAAATAAAGTTCATTTCATTTCTCCCTACCTTAATAACTCCTATATTTGAATTGTACCTACGTATACATTGTAAAGATTTGTTGTTAAAACTCACCAGTTTCAGTGAATGGGCATCTCGCCTCTCAAATAAACTCATCAATCACTCTCCCTCTCCGCGGCTCTCTCTCACTCACTCACCCCCCCCCCCCCCACCCCCTCTCGCATTATCAAAAAGGAACCTTCCAAAGTGCACCAAAATATCGTGCTCATTATTATTATGCACGTTCACGCCTCAACGTGGGATACAAGCCAGCTAATACTACGGCAAATACAAAGGGTCAATACTCCAGCAAAGTCGTACATGCGTTTCCTTCCCCTTTTCCAATGCCAGCACATTCTCCCCCTGTTTTGAACCACGCAGCCGCAGGAACCTTCTGATGTCAAAGAACGTTTGGCTTACAAGGGTTAAATGGGGAGAAGGTTCTTTACGTGCTTATCAAACCCACAGCGCTTAGAGCCCTTTACAAAATGACGGTAGTCCAGCCCCCCCCCCCCCCCCCCCCGGGGAACCAAAAGGGGTGGGTGGGTGGGTGTTTGAGGGTTTAACGTCCTTTTCCGCCAAATATGGGTGATATGGGGGTCAAAGAGGAAAAAGCCAGCACAACGTTTGGCTCCCAGCCAGGTTTCGAACTCACGACCCGAGCATTGAACGTCCAGTGCCTTACCGCTCGACTGTCGCGGCTTCCTCCAAAATACAAAGGACCTTTAGTTCGCGTACTCTGAATGCAGCTACGACTTTCAATACACTTCTCCTTTTTTTTTCTTTATCTTATTCTCTTTCTTCCTATTGAAGGGGACATACGTATCTTTTCGCCACAATCTGACATTCACAAGTTTCGTAAGAGCCGGCCGTGATCGCATCACTACCGGTTTTGCGCACAAATGTCAGAGGTGAGGTTTTAGGGCTTAAAGCCGCGCAAGCCACAAAGACTAATTCGCGGCTGGCACAAATGTCAGACGTTAGTGCAGTAGTAGTAATAGTAGTAGTAGTAGTAGTAGTAGTAGTAGTGAGGGGCCAAATATTTGTGCTGGCTTTTTCATCGTTGCCCCGTCTTTGATATCACCCGTATGTGGTGGAAAAGGACGTTAAAGCCCCAAACACCCACCCACCCTCTACCCCTCTCACTTGTAATGGTAAGAAAGAAGCAATCAAATTCTATATTATTATTATTATTATTATATTCTTATTTGGTATAATATCATTCCATTACCAGCCACCTTTATAATCCTCGCTCCACGCTATTATTATTATCATCATCATTATCATCATTATTATTTATTTTTATCATTATTATTTGGTATACTATCTTCCACCACCAGCCGCCTTTCTAATCCTCACTGCACGCGGGCTTGTTACTCTCCGGGGGGAAAAAAAAACTGGCATTGTCAACGGATCTGGACGCAGTACCGCGCTCGCTAAACCTGAAGTCCCTCCAAACACTAGAAGACACTCCGTTCGACACAGTGACTTTGGCGCATCAAGACTATTTGGCTTCGGGACTCAGTGAGGTTGCTGTAAGACTTGAGTCAACAGTGCGCCTTCCAGGGCCATGAACGTCAGGACTCCAGAGTCGTGCGGTGCATTTAATACGCACGAGAGTGAAAAAAACTGAATATATTGGCCGGGCGGGCTGATTTATCCTTCGGCTAAATGTCTTCTTTCATTATAGATGCTGTGAAAGCATTGTGGGTGGTGGTGGGGGGGGGGGTGGAGGGGGGAGGGGGCAGTCCCGTTTTTCTCTGCAATAACACACACACACACACACACACACACACACACACACACACACACACACACACACACGCGCGCGCGCGCGCGCGCGCGCGCTATCAGTTACTTTAAGAACAGCCTTTCTTTCTAGAAAGTAGGGGAGGATGAGTTAACAATACTAGTAGTATAACATTCTTGTATACTTGTGTCCCCACAGTTACAGCGAATGAAGATATCGATGGATTGAAAAAGTTTATAGCCGAGATATTCCTAAGTTTTTCCTTTCAACCCCAAAGTCTGGCCTCAAATAAACATTCTTTAATTAACTCTTCCCTTGCCACGGGCGGCGATCACCGGCCATCTTGTGATTAATTAGGAAAACTGCAACAGGAAAGCCCTCAGGCAGAAATAATCGCGAAATACGGAAAGAAAATAATCCATTTCAGTCTGCGTTTTAAAGAAACTAATGTCATGTTTACTGGTGTTGGTAACTCATTTAAGCGATAAGAGGAAAGTTAAACTACAGGGTGCTTGATAAGAAAAGAGTTAAAAGTCTCCAATTTTCAGTGGTGATTCCGGGTCGTGAGTTCGAATCCCGGCTGGGACCAAGTTTTTTTTTGTGCTGGCCTTTTTCTCGTTGCCCCGTCTTTGATATCAAACTTGCGTGGTGGAAAAGGACGTTAAACTCTCAAACACCCACCCCACCCCTCACTGGTGATTCACAGTGCAATTTTCGCAGGTCATTGACATTACTCTCACTGCAGGCATTTTTTTTTTTTTTTTTTTTTTTGGAAAACGACAACAAAAAACCAACAACAACCACAGTTCTCCGAAGTATAGAAATTAGGTATGATTGACTATTAGCATGAAACGGTAACGAATCAAATACGGCGAATAACAAAAGGCTACGTTACATGTAGGGTTTTTATCAAAAAGTTCTCCTACTGTCAGATGCAATTTCCAAAGTGTCATATGCATAGTTTGCCAACCTCATTGCGTCATTATCTGCACCGCTGACATTCAAACCAGCGTTAACACCCAAACGCAATTTTACGCCGACATTTGGGCGTAAATGCTTATAATGTGCAGGTGTCACCAATGTTTCCACGTCAAACTAAACACAGTTATGTTAACTGCCACAATAACGGAAAAGAGTGGACCCGGTTTCCTTTGAACGATAGGCAAGTTGTGTAATAGTAGTAATCATGGAAATGTTACAAATACTGCGGAATCGTTGTAAATGGCGCGTGACAGAGTGTGAGAGTTTGTATCCGATCCTTCCGCCCTATAGCAGGCAACGCAATCTGCGCGTGCCACGTGCCATGTATATATGTATAATTATATATTCACAGATTTATTGCTGTCGCATAATTATAATATATTATAACGATCAAGTGAAAACACCAACGCCCCTCTCCCCTTCATCACACACACACACACACACACACACACACACACACACACACACACACACACACACACACGTCCATCCTCGATATACTCCATATTGATGAGTTTCGCTGACCCTTGGTCACCCGCTCTGCACTTTTACTGAAATGAATGGACTCGTTATTTTTAGTCATGCTATTGTGATTATTAATATCATTATTTAGCCTAATTTATTGTCGGAATTACCAAGCGTATACTTTTATGTTGTGATATTCTTAACCTTATTAATTTTTATACTGTGCAGAGCGGGCACCAAAAGAAAATTTTCCGTTTTTTTTTTTTTAACTGGACAATAAAGATGATTTGATTTGATTTGATTTGAGTACAGCTCGTAATGCGATACAATCTTGTTTCCACTTTGCACGAGCGGCAGAACATTCAAAGTCTACGACTGTAAGAACGCTCAGTTCAGTTGTTACGCTGCTAAACGAAGTCTTCTTACGAAGTTACACTAAACATGCCTGATGTCTGGATACTAAACACGAGATCAATGTTCGTGCACTCGTGACGTAAGCAGTAGATGACGACACTAAGCACGGACTGTACTCTGTACACTCTAGTTCCCCATGCTTCCGCATTCATGTCGTAACCAGGAGACGACAATGGCTGGATGAACTCGACGGTGGCGCCGCGCCTTGGCCTGTGACGAAATGGGTTCTCGCGTGCCTCGGTTCCATCAGATCCGTTACCCAGAGTGCAATGGGTTATTTCCTGCCGCCATTACTCGGATCGAGTGCATTAAGGAGAAGAAACATGCAGCTCATGCCGCTGTTGTAGGTTGTTTCGCAGCAGCCTGGCTAGAGTGGTATTTTACGGAAAGGTGCCTGGTCCATTTATCTTGATGAGTTTAGAGCTCTCTCTCTCTCTCTCTCTCTCTCTCTCTCAGAGGTTTTTTTTTCCAGTTTGGTGTGTGTGTGTGTGTGTGTGTGTGTGTGTGTGTGTGTGTGTGTGTGTGTGTGTGTGTGTGTGTGTTATTCTTAATCAGTGGATGTATTGTAGTGTAGTGACATGATTCTATCATCTCATCCTTGGAAAATAAACTCTCTCTCTCTCTCTCTCCTCTCACGGTTACATAACATTTACATACAGATATATAGTTCGGTCATTTCACATTGCACATGGCACGAAATTGCTGGAGTAGTAAACAAAGAAAAAACAACAACCAAAGACAAACAAAATAAGATGAGGGACAGACACAACCAACTTACAACTGAAGACAAACGAAACATATTTTACAAGACTTACAACAGATGACGAGGTACAGGCCAGAAGAAACACTGCAAGCCAACAACAACAACGACGAGGAACAACAACAACAAGAAGACGTACAACAATACGAGAGACCGAAAAAAAATCTACGACCGAAGACAATCAGCAGACAAAATACGGACAATGAAGAAAACACACACGCACACACACACACACACACACACACACACACACACACACACACACACACACACACACACACACACACACAAACGATAGATAATAGTCACTTTTAAAAAGCGCATTTCGCTTACCTTCTGCTGTGCCCTGTTGTCACCATCCCTTATCACAGAGACCTGTAACAGAAGATAAAAGAAATGAAAATTACGACTTGGAAAGAATTCTATAATTTACATCAAACGATGCCAAACAGCGTACAGTAGCCAGAAACAAACATGTGAGAGGACGACCGTCTGACATTGTCAATGACCTGTGACAGAAGATACATTTTTTTAAATGAAGATTACGACTTGGAAAGAATTCTAAAATCTAGATCAAACGATGTCAAATAGCGCACGGTAAACAGTAACAAACATATGAGAGGACGACCCTCTGACGTTGTCAATAACCTGTAACAGAAGATTATAAAAAAAATACGACTTGGAAAGAATTCTACAATCTTAACCTGTAACAGAAGATTAAAAAAAAAATACGACTTGGAAAGAATTCTACAATCTTCATCAAACGATGCCAAATAGCGAACAGTAAGCAGTAACAAACATATGAGAGGACGACCCTCTGACGTTGTCAATAACCTGTAACAGAAGATAAAAAAAAAAATACGACTTGGAAAGAATTCTGCAATCGACACCAAACGAAGCCAAACACCGTACAGTACACAGTAACGAACATGTGAGAGGACGACCCTCTGACGTTGTCAATAACGCGTTCAATGAACCGTGCCTCCTCTCCGCCACTCTGCTGGTTTATGGACAAGCCAGTCTGGCGGTCCATGACGTTCCGATGGCAATGCTCCCTGTTCCATCAAAGGTCCTCACGAGATAGTGTACGAGGCAGGTGCCTGAGAAGTAAATTGCGCGTGGGTGTGTTAATTGGTGGATGTCCGTAGGTCCGAAGATTTATGTTATCATCTGTCGCACGGCGAAAGATACGTGAAAACACACTAAGACACACAACTTTCGTCCATGCCGAAAGTAGGAGATTCTCGCAAAGTCTCCGGCGAAACTTGGAATCGTGTCCCACGCCACACCCGTAGTGCAAAATCAGTTGTCAAAGCCCCGTCGCAGACTCACTACTTCAGTCTGGCGTTTCGTCATGTAAGAGAATAATGCCTGCATTCTGTACCGCCCTGCTTGTTTTTACACGTTTTGGTGTCAGTGTACATTTTCTTTTTTAAAATTTAGGAAGCGCCTTCAGCCTAGTACGCTGGGAAGACTGCGCTATATCAGAGCCATTTAGTAGTAGTAGTAGTAGTAGTAGTAGGCGAAGATGTAGTAGTAGTAGTAGTTAGTTATGTAGGGCTTAACGCAGCGCAAGCTAGTAGTAGTAGTAGTAGTACCCAGTGAGCAGTCTGGCAGCGGCCCGCTGAGGGCCAAGATCGGCTCCGTGCCGGCAACAGTCGGCAGACGGCAGCCGACTTTCACCCTAAAACTAGTAGCATTAGTGTCTTTAATGCTTAAAATCCACTTCACTGATGTACACGTAAGACGCTGACAAACACAAAAACAACCGAAAGCAGCGCAAACACCACCACCAACATGGGCTACAACATCAAACGCACACACACACGCACAGAGAGAGAGAGAGAGAGAGAGAGAGAGAGAAACGCCTTCGTTATAACCCCAAGTCTCTCCTTTCGCTACGCCAGTTCAAATGAAAAACTCTCAGACGGAAGCCTACAATCACTGAGAGAGTGATCACTCTTTTTTTCTTTCTTTCTTTTTTTTTTTTTTTTCTTGCTGACGAGTAATGTCAGACGAGTTCAGGAAAAACATCATCCCTCAGCGTTCTATCTTTCATGGTTCAGTGACGCTCCTGTCTTCAACCCGCTCGTCGGCGACTTTCTATCAAGTTCACGCATGACCGAGTAGCTCTGACTGACACCAAAATGGAAATTCTCAATAAGTTTTCATCTGCAGGCTGCGAGCTCGATAAAATAATAAAGAAAAAAAACTTGGTGGGAAATTACATGAAAGGAGATTTTAAAAAAAATGGAAGGTTTGGTGGGTCAGAAAGGTGAACGAGAGATACGGAAGAAGTAGAGGATGGGGTGAAACGGGGGGAAAACAGAAATGATTTATGGTCTGAATGACGAAATAAGTGTTTAACCCCTTAGATCCTGTTTCTCATTTAACGACTAGCAGTGCTGAAATGGTCAGTATCGTACAGTTTTGTCGCCAAAACATGCTCCTACAGCAACTTCGGTAACGATGCAAGGGTCAGTTCGATTACAGCTCGGGGAGCCGGGGTGGCCGAATGGTAGAGCGTTGGACTTCTAATGCTCGGGTCGTGAATTCGTATCCCGGCTGGGGTCAAATATTTGTGCTGGCTTTTTCATCGTTGCCCCGTCTTTGATATCACCCGTATGTGGTGGAAAAGGACGTTAAACTCCCAAACACCCACCCACCCACCCTCGATTACAGCTCACGGCTATCGACAGTGACAAAGAATTTTTCCTTCTCGTATGTGGCACCATTCATTCGGGCCGATCGTCGTGGGGTCTCTCTGGGTACTCGGAGTTCCTCCCCCCTCTGCTCTGGAAATGTTCAGACCATAAAATTGGAAAAATAAATGCAAATCTAAATTCCGAAACTGAAGTAGCCGAGCTGGCCCTTCACACAATGTGACTGTAACATGTTCAGTGTGTGAGAGAATACATGTGATTCAGTGAGCGTGCGTGACTCCCGGGTAATACTATGCACTGACCCGGGACACTTAGAGCCTAACGCTGCTTAGACCCGGGGCACTTCACGCTGGGAGTATATTCAGCGCGTTTCACCGGGTTGCTCGCTTTCACTCAAGCTGAAAGCACCCTCAAGCTGCACTGACCCGGAGCACTTCCGGCCTCAAGCTGCTTACGCCCGCGGCACTAATTCACGCTGGGGATTACATCCCGCCTGTTTCACCGGGTCTCTCAATTTTAATGAGGAAACAGTTTTGTTTTTAAAGTATTACCGCGTGGAATTCTCAATCAAAAGATTCCCCCTCTATACTAATACACACGGGAGACGCTTTTGTTCGAACAAACATCAAAACAGCTCAAAACACAGTGCTGAAAAGAAACAGGACAAAGAACACCATGTTCGCTGTTTGTTTGGACTAAAAAAAAAAACACACTTCCATGTGACATCAGGATTAAAGGTCTGCAATCTCAACAAAAAAGCCAAAAGCCGTGTAGGTGTGTGTGTGTGTGTGTGTGTGTGTGTGTGTGTGTGTGTGTGTGTGTGTGTGTGTTTTAAACTATGTATGTATCTATATATGTACGCTTTTATTCGCATTTATTTAGTTGATTATTTATCTATTTTTCATGTGTTTATTTATCACCTTTTGTATACATTTGTAAAGCGCCTAGAGCCCCGGCTTCGGAGATTAGGCGCTATAGAAATTCTCATGATTATTATTATTATTATCATTATTATTATTATTATTATTATCATTATTATTATTACACTGCCTGCATTATGCACAGTCGCAGGAGTCACAGTTTGAAACACACACACACACACACACACACACACACACACACACACACACACACACACACACTGTCTGCGGCTTTTTTGTTGAGACTGCAGACCTTTAAATTCACTGCAAGCAAGTACCAGTTCCTCACGTCATCCGAAACATTTCTACCTCCATCACGCATTCTCCGATCCCTCCTCACACCAGCCGTGATCAAAAGGATCAAGTGATTCACCTCCTAAGAAGACGGTTACGCCACTCATATCACTTTGCACGGCGCGAGAAACGCCAGCATACCTGCCTCTTCCGCGACACTGCCGGTTGCGCTAAGTTAGGGCCGCTGCTACACGTTGCCAGGATTGGTACTTGCAGGGCTGGCAACGCTGGCAACCCTAATTAAATCGCTGGCTGCCAGCTGGCAAATCCCCCTTGCCGGTGCTGGCGCGGGAATAGAAAGCCGTTCTATTTTTCCTGGCAGCCAGCTAGCCACTGGCAGCCCCGTACAGCCAACTGACCAATCACTGCCCAAACCTTGCAACGCCGCAGGCTGCGTGTGCCGCGGAACACTTGCCCGCCAGCAGGCAGCCGAGTACGGCAACATGCAGACTGGCAGTCGTGTAACCGTGCGCTTTACTAAAGCCGGCGAGATCCGGGGCCGTGACAGCCGTGTGTCAACAGGTAAGACGACGTGTGATGTGGGAGATTGGTGACAGGTGTGTGGTGATAACGAGAAACTAACTGACCACGTCAGGTCAGGACAGAGAGGAGGGCCGCAGGAACGGCTGGACACTTGGCGTGTGCGGCACAAGGAGGTAGGCGCTGCGTTGAGGTATGCGTATGCGCACACCGCCGCCCCCGTTACGCAGCCGAAAAGGATGGAAGAGAGGGGTGGGTGGGTGGTTGTTTCGGAGTTCAACGTCCTTTTCCATCACTTATGGGTGATATCAAAGACGGGGCAACGACGAAAAAGGCCAGCACAAGTATTTGGCCCCATCCGGGATTCGAACAACCCGGACCAGGCACCTGAGACCTAAGCAGGGAACCTCTGACGTTGCCCAAAGCTAAGCAAAACAGCCCCTACCCGCCCCAAAGACACTCGCCCAGCCAAGCAGCCAAGACACATGCCAGGAACAACTTGTCCATAAGGGCTAAAAGCCATAGGACGTAAAGCAAGCTAATGATGATGGATTCGAACTCACGACCCGAGCACTGAAAGTCCAACGCTCTATACCATTCGGAAATCCTGGATGCAAGTGAAGACAATGAATTTAGGGCTGATATCTTATAATATTATCACACACAAGGAACAGGCATAAAACTTACTGGCACGACTGAATGGAATTCCTAAATGTGGCGTAAATGTGTCTGTACTATTTTTTTAAATGGCTATAAAACAAATGCTCATAAACACAAATCCGTCTTCTTGATATACAAGGATCTTTTAACACAAGGCATGCACTTTCGAAATATTTGGCAACAATGTGTGTGTGTGGGGGGGGGGGGGGAGAGAGAGAGAGAGAAAGAGACAGACAGACAGACACAAGGGACCTTTGACGCAAGGCATGCTAGTCATCCTTCAAATGGGCACTTTCTAAATTTGGCAACAATGTGTGTGTGTGTGTGTGTGTGTGTGTGTGTGTGTGTGTGTGTGTGTGTGTGTGTGTGTGTGTGTGTGTGTGTGTGTGTGTGTGTGTGTGTGAGAGAGAGAGAGACAGAGAGAGAGAGAGACGCACCCCTAACCTTGCACTGTGTCAAATTTCACCGAAGGTATATTTGCCCTGGCCGATATCAATCTGTCTGTGTTTGCCGACCGCTTTCAAGAGCATTTGTCGCCGTCAAAACTTCGCACACGTGTTTATTGTTTTTTGAAAACTTCTTACTTTCCCCCTAGCACAACTCGACACTTCCCTTAATCTTCTACGTGGGCGAGATGGCCTGCCCGTCTAACTTCTTCCTGAAAACAAGAGCAGTACGCTGGGTCGTGTGTTAATGCTAAAAGCCTCTTGTCTTTTTTTCTCCAGCCAAATTCTGAGACGGCTTGCGATCAGGCGAAAATACTCTTGTTTTGCCGCCTCCTCAACAAGCCTGAAGACGTTGCATAGTCGCCGTGAGTTACGTGCCTGTTAACATATCCTTCAACTTGGGGCTTTATCGTCAGGGTACACACAGGAGACTTTCAGATCTGTTCGAAGTTGAAGGGTCTGACAAACTCGGAGCTGGTTCTGGGCTCCCAATGGGTCCGTTAGAGGAGTCTCGGCGTAAAATGTTACGTCGACTGTATACGTCAGATTATCTCCCTGCTTGACGGAAGTGTGCGAGCTGGATTAACGTAGGGCCCATTTGACGTAATTAGAAATTAGAAATTGACGTAATTAGAAAGGACAGGGTGGGTGGGTGGGTGTTTGGGGGTTTAACGTCCTTTTCCACCACATAGGGTGATATCAAAGACGGTAGAAAGGACAGTCCTGCTGCGTAGATGATAGTGTCAGGCATACAACATCGTGGGGAAAACGTTTCATCGAATGTGTTTTAGTCTGTGCATCAGAACCAGTCGCTAATAATAAGCAGATTTAGTAGGACTTCGTAAAGAGGACTTCGCTGAGCAGCGTAACCCATTTACATGTAAATTAGGCTCACACGGCAGAGGCCGCGAGCAGCTAACGCGCTGCGATTGGCTAATGGCACCCGTAACGTGCCTAATTTACATGCAAATCCTACTATGTCTCACTAATAACAATAATAATGAGCATTGTATGGGCGCTTTACCCAATTTCTTGAATCGGCTCAAAGCGCCGCGAACTGAACCCAGCACTCACGCTCACGTGAAGCACACGCATTCTTCCACACACTGGACATAAACACATCACAATCACGTGGTGCGAAGGGTCAGCTCAGCTATTTAAATTTCGGAATTTAGATTTGCATTTATTTTTTAAATTTTGTGGGCTGAACATTTCCAAAGCAGAGGGGAAGGAAGCCGGAGTACCCGGAGAGAACCCCCCCGACGATCGGCCCGAATGAACGGTGCCACATACGAGACTGAAGGAAAAATTCTTTGCCCCGAGAGGAACTCAAACCCCTGACCTGGTGACAAGTCTCTTAACCACTAAACCACCGACCGCCCCACAATGCCACAATACAGCATCTGAAACCATTGTGGTGATTCTGGCCGACTTATAATTATGTTGTTCTAGAAGTGTACCGCGTACTAAGCAGACGACGTTATTTTGGCTGCGGGACTGAGGACCAGCAAGAAGGCGCTGCTTGGTGGCTATTTTTAGAAGCTTTGTCTAGTCCAAGTATGTTCAGGAATGGACCGCAGGCTGAAAGAAAGCCGCATTTCCCTACTATCAGAAGCCACAATGTCACGAAAACGGTCGCAATGGCCAAACGTAACATCCTTCTATCTGGCAAATTGCATCACAGCTTCCAAAACGGCGTTAGGAACATAGAGGCTTTAAAAAAAAAAGACGCTAAAAAAATTTCAGAAAGGTTCACCATCCGGCATTTCCAGACTTCAAAATGGTATACAGCGGCACTTGTGAGTGGGCCCGCAGGCTCGAGATGTCCATGTTCAGGTTCGTAGAGCTCTAAATTCAAGAAACTGGCGTCTGCTGGCTGTGCGAACTAGAACTTCAACGACCAGAAGCTTTCTAGTCAGCCGTATGACGAGACTGTGGCAGCTGCTGTGCGTTTGGGGGGGGGGGGGGGGGGGGCGAGAGAGAGAGAGAGAAGGAGAGGCAGAGAGAGAGAGAGAGAGATTTGAAGAGGGACCACACGGCAATTTTCACCGCCAAAAACACTCTCTGGTTTGTCGGGAAAATCAGGAAATACCTTTACGCTGTGTCACTTGGCAAATCAAACTACAAAACAAACAGCTAGATAAGCCAACAAATACCGACAAAAATAATCCCCCCCAAAAAGCAGGTGACCCGGCTGAGTTAGGCTGATATGTCAGTATCGGACGGTGATTAAAATTTCAGAAGCGCGGGTCTCCAAAACAGCGAAAGCCTAAACACAGTCTCCACTCCACTCAACGGCGCAACGCCAAGCATCGTTGAGAAACAAACCTTGACCTTGGGGGTAAGATGTGCTGCATTATTAAAGCCACAACTGTCGATCACAGTTATCGGGGCAGCCAACATCAGGGCGAGCAGAAGAGTGAGGTGCAACAGCGCGATTTTCGTCTTAATTTCTTTTTCTTCTTTTAAATTTGGGGCCGGGATTCTAGATCATGTCACAGTCATGTCAGGAATCGTCTTTCCGTTCTCAGTCTGCTCGCAAATGGACGACTCCACTCCTGTCAATGATGTGACCTTGCACGAAGCTCAAGGTTACAAGGAAACCCCGGTGCAGAAATCGTTGTTTGGGCAGAACATTTTCGTGTTGCACAGTGGCGGTTGGTGACAGTGTCTTTTTGAGTGTGACTTCTTCTAAAGGTCAAGGTCACAAGCGAGTCATACAGGGTTTGTTTTAATATCATTATTGTTATTATTATTTTCAACATCGGAGAATGGGGGAGCCGGGATAGCCGAGCGGTATAGTGTTGGACTTTCAATGCTCGGGTCGTGACTTCGATCCCAGGCAAGGGCCAAAGATTTGTGCTGGCCTTTTTCTCGTTGCCCCGTCTTTGGCACCACCCACACGTGGTTGAAAAGGACGTTAAACCCTAAAACACCCACCCACTCATCGGTGAATGTAACTAGCAAAAACCTGAAACTGAAAGGACATATACAGCGGTATCGTGCAACTGGCAAAGAAAGATCCTCTTTGATATCCAGTTGATATGTCAAGTCAAACTGGGGTGACTGTTTTTATTTGGGCTGAGCAGCAGAGCCGCTACGGCGCCCAACCACAACCACTGCGGATCTGGAAAACGCGCCTCATTTTCGCGTACATGCTCCACTCAAGCGTGTTAAGTAAGCGCAAGACGGGAGGGGATCCCGGTGCACCCAGCAGGTATTGGGTGTAACGGCTGGCAGCCCCATCGGGCGTGTAATAGTTCCCCCGGACCCCCAAACCCCCCCCACCCCCACCCCCAGCTGCTGAAAAGTGTTGGCCCCTTGAATCCCCATTCTGCACTGTGCACAGAGCTAGTTTCTACTCTACCTTTCCGCAAACTGACTCTGCGGACCCTAGTCTGGCCTACGTACGCTCGCTGACTAAGGGCTCCGTCAGACGTGGCGGTTTCGCACGCCTACCAGCGGTAAAATGCACTTCCAGCCAATTAAATCGGTTTGCCAGGGGCACTGAAGCGCCACGCCATCGGCTCGCCAGTGAGTAGAGCACGGTACTATTTTTTTCCCCTAGCCACGCCAGTCAATCGCCGCTGACCGCGCGCTTTCGCTCTTTGTGTATTGTCCAGCACCAGGCCGGCGTCGTAGTCCGCTCGCCTCACGCTCGTAACGCGTGAACACTGAGAAAAGCCGTTCGACCAGCGTGCGAAGGTGCCGTAGGTCTTACTATGGCCGACGTTGTACACGCAGCAATCAGATCATTGTTCGTTGTTCTGCTCGAATGGATCACCTAAAGAACAACAATGCGACTGGGTAGCCATTAAATCAGCGAAACACCTTCTGATTGGTCTGTAACCTCTCGTCTCCGACGTGATAATGATCTGCAGCAATCATATCACTCCGTTGTTCTGCTCTTTTGGGGCGCCTCAGAGGAGCACACAGCGATTGGGTCGCCATTATACCTGCAAAACGCCTCTGATTGGTCGGTGACCTCTCATCCCCGACACGATCCCCGGCTGCAGCAATCAGATCACTCCGTTGTTCTGCTCGAGTGGAGTGCCTCAGAGAAAAGATAAACCACTCGTTTTCCCTCATACCAGCAATACGGCTCTGAGCGATCGGTGGCCTCTCAACCCTGACGTAATACCCGCAGCAATCAAATCACTCCCTTGTTCTGCACGAGTGGAGTGCCTCAGAGAAAAGAATTACGACTGGTTCGTCATTATACTAGCAATACGGCTCTGAGCGGTCGGTGGCCTCTCAGCCCTGACGTGATACACGCAGCAATCAGATCACTCGTTGTTCTGCCCGAGTGGCCTGCCTCAGAGAGCAGCAACGCGACTGGTTCACTCTTATACCGGAGAAACGCCTCTGATTGGTGTGACGGGCAAACTTCAATGGCGGACCCGCAACGGACTGGAAATGGGAATGAGACCGGACAGGAATGACCGCAGGTCACAGAGCACAATGCAGATGAGGCAGGTTAGGGAGCAAGAGGGCAAGCATTATTGCAGACTTGATGAGTGACCTGTTTGTAAGCATAAACGTGGGCATGTTCTGGGCATGAGTAACAGAGAGTACAGTTTTAAGCTATTTCAGTATGTAAGGTTGGCACGGACGCTGCATCAGCAAACTATCAAAACTTCTTTTTCGAGGCTTCATTTTTGGCATGCAGCTTGTCGACGTGTCTTGCGCCTGAAAAAATTGTCTGTTTTGGTGGGCAAAATTGTTTGAAAGAAAGTGTGCTGCCTGACATTAGCAGCAGCCAAAGAGCAGAAAAAACAAGCGTGTTCTGTGACCCGCAGAGCAGTGCAGAGAGAGCCAGAGCAGGAACTGGATCTTCACCGCAGAATGTCCGATCCCAGACAAGCTCTCGTGTTCTACTTCCAGTGCACGTGATCTAAGGACGTGCTGCACCATTCTGTTTTTTTTGCAAGAGGGGCAAGGGTAGCGTTCGTTCCAGACAGGATCGGAATGCAGCAGATAAGGACAGGGTCTCCTGTCGATGTCAAAAGGAGAATCAGTGAAGGCCAGTTCACCTGCGGCCACCTGTTTCCCTGGCAAAACCGCAACCACCGCAACACTGAGATCGTTTCAGGATTATCCTGAGGGATGTGTAAATCCTGATAGCGCGCAGTTAAAGTTCACGCCATCTGACATGTCATTTCTCGCGAGACACGGTTCCAGGCAATCTCTTGGATGCACATCTGAAGGTTTTGCAGCAGGCGACGGATCGCCGTAGTCTCCGTTATCCGGAGGTACAAATTCTGCGGGTAGCGTACGGTTACGGTTGATTAGATTTGGCATTTGACACCCTACCCACAATTTCACTTGTCACGATAACGGACTTGGTAAACTTGAAGACCTCGACGGATCTTCTCAAGCAGCCATGACCTTTTGGTCTTTATTGGTCTTCTTTTTATGTAAGTTATCAACGCTGGTGCTACTGCAGCTGGAGACATGAGGGGAGAGAGAGAGAGAGAGCGAGAGAGAGAAATGGATAGAGACATGGAGAGAGACACTGTGAGAGACACGGAGAGAGAGAGAGAGAGAGAGCAACCCCAACTTTCCGAAAGGGATAAACAAAACAGTTTGTTTGTTTTTTAATCCTGAGGATGAACATTTATCTGAAAAAGGATAGGTAAGTTGAGTGGCGCGGCACCGGGGCGACGAGCTTCCCCAAGGGGAAGCAACAACCCACTCTTCCCGAAAGGGATAATAAAATAAGAGTTTTTTTTATCCTGATGATGAACATGTATCTGAAAAAGGATAGGTAAGTTGAGTGGCGCGGCACCGGGGCGACTCGCTTCCCAAGAGGGACGCAGTCTGAATTTTCCGAAA
Source organism: Batillaria attramentaria (assembly GCA_018292915.2). NCBI lineage: Eukaryota > Metazoa > Mollusca > Gastropoda > Batillariidae > Batillaria > Batillaria attramentaria. Next base: position 133,933 of record JACVVK020000237.1, read on the forward strand.
CGGATAATAAAGTAAAAACAACAAAAAAAATCAACTCCTGGGGATAATCACGTATCTGGAGTTAGTCCGAAAGCCTGTAACCAGCATGATCTGTGATATTTTCGGGACTCAAGCGGTGAGCGCGCGGTATCGTCGGTGTCATCATTATCAGCCCCTCGCCAGAAGCTCGACCTACCGTGCCATTAGCCAGAAGCTGGGTCGAAACAGCTATTTATTCTCTGATATGATCGTCGTCGTCCTTTCCTGCGTAGGACTGCGGCCAGGCAGCTGCGGTACTCACGCACTGCTCAGCTGCTGGAAATTTTTAACATTCCTTTCGTGCTTTCCTGGTTTTCCCGGGGATCCGGGAGGGAATGGTAGAGAGTCGGACTCTCAATGGTCGGGGTCGTGAGTTCGAGTCCCGGTTGGGGTTAAATATTTTGTGCTGGCCCTTTTCCTCGTTGCCTCGTCTTTGGTATCACTCAAACGTGGCGGAAAAGGATGTTAATTAAACTCCCAAACACCTACCCACCCTCCCTCCTAGTTTTCTTGTGCAAGAAGGTGGGTGGGTGGGATTTTGGGTGTTTAACGTCCTTTTCCACCACGTTTGGTGATATCAAAGACGGGGCAACGATGAAAAATCCAGCACAAATATTTGGCCACAGCCGGGATCGAACTCACGGCCCGAGCATTAGAAGTCCAACGCTCTACCATTCGACCACCCCAGCTCCCCTCTTGTGCAAGAATCTTAATAGACCGAGCCAGACAATCCGATGCCCGCTATATGATAAGACTGGTTAAAAAGAACAAGCCACGTCACACCAGTAGGAGCCACTTCAAGCCACTATTACACAAGACGTGGACCTTCCCCGCAAGGCACGAGACCGCTGCAGATTGAATAGTGGACTGAAGTGGCTTCTGGTGATCTGAAGAGTTCAAGTAAACATGCGATTTTTGTATGGGATGTTTGAACTTCAGTGAAGTTTGATCTGCTTTCTGATTGGCTAAAAAAAAATGCGGAAGTTCTGGAGTGGTCTTACAGCCTTGCCTTTCTGATGGGGGGGGGGGGGGGGGGCACCGTTTTTCGTTTTTGTTTTCGTGCTGCTTTTTTCTTTCTTTCTTTTCTTTTCTCCCTACCGGCGGGCCGTTCGAACTGCAGTGAAGCTTGACCTGCTTTCTGATTGGCTAAAAAAAACATGCTGGAGTTCTGGACTGGTCTTACAGCCTTGCCTTTCTGATGGGAGGCACTGGTTTTTGTTTTCGGGCATTTTTTTTTTTTTTCCTTTTTTCTTCTTTCTTCCCTACCGGCGGGCAGTTCGAACTGCACTGAAGTTTGACCTGCTTTCTGATTGGCTAAAAAAATAAATAAAAAAAAAAACATGTTGGAGTTCTGGAGTGGTCTTACAGCCTTGCCTTTCTGATGGGAGGCACTGGGGTTTGGGGGTTTTTTTCTGGGATTTTTTTTTTTCTTTTCTTTTCTTTTCTTACCGAGGGCGCTTCATCTCTGCAGCTGGTCTGGAATCGAAGCCCCTGGCCAGGCGTGCAACTGTAGACGTTTCATCCCCTATGCGATGTAGGCCAACAGAAGGAGCCACGCAAGAGGTCAGTAATCGGATGAGTGACGACGCTGGCTACCTCTTTGCTGTTTTTGTTCATCACACGACGGGCGGCCTGATTAATTCTACCGAGGCTCCGGCGTGCGTGTTTCAGTCTCTCGGCCCGTGAAAGAAGTTGTTGGTAAGCTCCTTGAGCTCAGTGTTTTCATGTACTCTCCCCCCCCCCCCCTTTTCCATTCTATCTCCCCCCCCCCCCCCCACACCTTCCTTTTCTGTCTCTCTCGCCAGGAACGTGAGTCCTACTACTTACCGAAAACAACCCCAAAACACACAGTACAGTACGAGCGTGGTGAAAATGCGGAAATAATTAATATTCAGAGAGGTCTTGCCCAAGAGAACTAACTTGTGTGTGTGTGTGTGTGTGTGTGTGTGTGTGTGTGTGTGTGTGTGTGTGTGTGTGTGTGTTTTCCCGCTGCCGTGACGGCTCTCCCTAACCTAAGCGTGGCTAGGTTTTGTGTAAGGTTAAGGCCGGTTAAATTTAGATTTAGGGTTAGAGTTAGATTTCGGGTCAGTGTTCGCAATGGGTACTGAGAAACCTTTCGGGCAAAAAAAAAAAAAAAAAAAGGCTTCCCGGCCTGGCCAACATCAGGTTGATTACTGTAGTATCGTCGGGAATATGTACGTAAGAACATATTTCTTGATGTACTGGCTTTAACTCTTTGACGACGGAGCGCAATTTAGGAAATCGTGTGTCAGAAATTGCGCTCCGTCGTCAAAGAGTTAACAATGGCTGGGGAGAGCACTTTAATCGGCTCGAGGAGTGCCACGTGACAAGCAAGTGCGACCCGGAAACTGTCTACTGTTGTTGGTGAGCCAGTCGAATCATCTAAATTGTTCCTGTCCACTATTGTTCTTGGGTAAAAAGGAATCAGTACTTGTACACAGTGGTCTTGGTGGTATCAGGTCAGTACGAAACGCATGTTGCTGTTTCTTGACATGTTTGTCGCGATGTTCTTGCTGTGGAAGTCGAGTCCTTCTGTTGTTTAAGTTTGAACTTGTTTTAGGTATCATTTCAAATAGTATGTGTGGTTATTTCCGCGGTTTTTGCTTTGTTTTTGTTTTTTGGTTTTGTTTTTTTTGTTTTTGCCGCGTTCTCACAACAGTTGGCCTTGTTTTTTTTTTTTTGTTGTTCAAGTTTGAATTCGCTTTAGGTATCATTTATGTGTGGTTATTTCCGCGTTTTGTTGTTGTTGTTGTTGTTGTTTTTGTTTTTTTACCGCATTCTCACTACAGCTGGCCTTGTTTTTGGTTGTTCAAGTTTGAACTTGTTTTCGGTATCATTTATGTGGGGTTATTTCCGCGGTTGTTTTAACCGCGTTCTCACTACAGTTGGCCCGCTTGTTTACGGTTGTTTTCGGTACGTAGTAGGACCCCGGGAACGTGGCTGCGCAGCACTTGTGAGATTCTGCTATACGGCCAGGTTCATCACAACTCAACGGCGCGCGAGATGAAAGACGGGCGAGGTGCCATTCCGTGTCGAGAGGTCAGAGCCGGTACATGCATCAAGCGACAACTCCGCCCGATTAGTGTGTCTGGTATGGGGCGAGATTAGACCCCCCCCCCTCCACTCCCCCCCCCCCCCTTCACATCCCCCTCTGCAACTACCCTCGCCAAGGCTCAGCCATGCACCCTCAGCTGAAGTGACCAGTTGTCCTCGTGTGACCTTACTCTCCGTTTCGCCCCGGGCCGTGGTTCGATTCGTGGTTGGATTTTACTCACTGTGTTGCTGGTTGGAATGGTGGGATGGTTGGTTGGTTGGTTGAAGGTTCAAGTTAAAGTCTGCACGGATGTAAATTTTGCTTAGAGGAAGTCAGTGTTGGACTTTGATTATACTCTTGTTTGCTGCAGTAAGAGCCGTGAAGCGGGAACCCTTAGTCTTGCCTGATTTTCGCATACAGGGCCAAAACCGAAAAAAGAGTCAGAAACGTGCGATACTCAAGCGCGGTACGAAATGTGTTAAACTGTTGCTGTACCCTCATGTCTTTGACAGATGTGAAAACATTTCGCAGTTTCCTTGGCATATTTGCACAGCATCATGACGCTGAGCACGCTGTGCAGATATGCCAATTAAACTGCATATCTGGCAAGTAAAACAAACCTTTATAAAAACCATGCTGCTTCCTCAAACAAACTAACAACCTCCACGGATTTCATAAAACCAAAGCAAAAACATGTCCTTTGTCATTTAGGAAAACGGCCTAAGCGCCACGGATCTGGTAAGCGTTTAACCCCCTTTCTCTGGATGATGGTAGTTCTCTCCCCCCCCCCCCCCCCCCCCCAACGTCCCAAGACGTATCTGACTGACTGCACCTAGCTATCAATATAATGCAAATCAGACCAACCTCCGGCGCTAGAGAGCCTGAAAATAAACCGATCACATAGTGGTGTATGGAAACACTCGACAGGCTCCTCGAGCAGATATCGCTGATGAGACATTCGGGCTGAACGTATCTCGCATTAAGTCGGCTACACTGTACGCAGCATCCCGAGTGTCTTCTATTCCGAAATCCATTCTTCAAGCGTTGGTAAATTTTCAGCTTCACCCCCCCCCCCTCACCTTCTCCTTGCCTGTCTCATCCCCACACACACTCACACACACACACACACACACACACACACACACACACACACACACACACACACACACACACACACACACACACAAACTTTAGTCCCAAAAAACTGAATCAGAATGAATTTCGGAAATGAAAATATCGACACTGAAGCGATCCCACGAATGCTGAAACGAATCTCCTTAACGATTTTAAAGAAATTAAAACGTCAGTGCGACGACGAGCCTGACATCATCAGGATAGAACTGGCGATTCCCAGATCGGCTGGAATATTCGAAATTAATCTGCGTGACGTATCATTCCTAGCTCGGCCATATTCCGGCACACCACACAACAGATCGAGAGATCATTCATTTCTATGGCCGGTAGCAGCGAGAGGGGATTTAGGGATAACACGGCAGTGGTCCATAAAGATGGGAGATATGTACACAGGGAAACCCTTTCGAAACGACCACCTCTACACGGTCAACCACATTGGGGTTCACGTCACTAATAGCTTCCGGGGGCCATGTAGTAACATGTATGTAGTCCATTGGAAACACTCGGTGCTCAAATTCGAAAATGGAAACACTTGGTGCTGCTGTCTGGAAACACTCTGTCCTCTGTCCACTCTGTCCATTTTGTGCCCCCCCCCCCTCCCCCGGGTGGCAAATGGAAAAAAGAAAAAAAAGAAAAAAAAAAGGTACGTCCATGTCCATGACGTCATTTTGTGGGAAAAGGGGTGATTTTTTTTTTCAGATGAAAGACATTGACGTAATGGTGTTTTTCCACAAAAATGCGTCATGGATTTACTGTGTTTTGCCATAAAACGGCAGCACTGTCAAAGTCGTGTGTCGTTAACCTAGTTTTGTGTCACTCGCTCTGTTACCCCGGTGGTTTTTGGTTGTTGTTGCTGTTGTTGTTGTTTTGGTTTGTCTTGTTTAAAAGCAAAAACAAATTCTGTAAAGAAACAGCCTGTCCACCATAGCCACTTTAGTCCAGTGTCGGGGTTGGAACTTCATGCTCGGGCCGTGAGTTCGAATCCCAGCCAAATATTTGTGCTGGCCTCTTTCTCGTTGCCCCGTCTTTGATATCACCCATACGTGGTGGAGACGGACGTTAAACTCCCAAACACCCTTAGTGCTTTAACTGACCGCTTAAAGCAGGTTTTACTGTTTGTGAAAGGAAACCACCTCTGCGGATATAGACCGGGCTACATGTTTGGGAAGAGGTGGGGGAAAATGGAGGGAAAAGGGAAGGGGGGAGGGGGGATGGGGAGGGACGTAAAAAGCGTAACGATCTCTTTTGCGGTAATGCTGATCATCTTCCCGATATCACAGGGAATGCGATCAACTTTTTCTGTAAAAACATAGCGATGAGATGAATGTCCGGAACGGGAACGGAAAAGATTGTCATGTACGTGTTCCGTCAAAGTTTCTAACCCTCAGATCAATGTGGCGTAAGAACACAAATTGACCGTTGGGGGTCATGTTTGGTGTTTTTTTTTTTAGGTACCCTGTTTGGCGAGTGAAGGTAGTCTGTAGTGATTTTTGTTGTCACGAAAAAAAAGTGTGTGATTTTCGTGATTTTTGTGTTATGCGGGTCAAGGTGCATGCCAGCCGGTCTCATCGTTAAGGAAACGCCAGGCCTGGTATTCACGAAGCTCGCTAAGCTAATATAATAATAATAATAATAATCGCATTAATATAGGCGCTTTATCCCAAATATTTTGGCTCAAAGCGCCGCGAGCTAAACCCAACACGCACGCTCACGTGAATCACACGCATTCTCTCACACACAGGACATAAACGTATTACAATCACGTGGTGCGAAGGGTCAGCTCAGCTATTTAAATTTCGGAATTTAGATATGCATTTATTTTTCAAACTTGGTGGGCTGAACATTTCCAAAGCAGAGGGGG
>JACVVK020000237.1:142500-187500 GCA_018292915.2 Batillaria attramentaria
AAATCTACGGCAAAAAAAATGGGGGTATTGTAAGAAAAAATAACTCGTAGGCTGGAACTAACTTGCCAATAGCTGGTATTGTACTTTCAGGCAATGTGACGCCAGACAAATAACTTTTTGTGATGTTGTTTTGTAAGAGGAAGAGCATTCGTTGTTTGCCAAAACGGTTGTGTGTGTGTGTGTGTGTGTGTGTGTGTGTGTGTGTGTGTGTGTGTGTGTGTGTGTGTGTGTGTGTGCGTGTGTGTGTGCTTCTCAAAGCTGGAGAAAAAAATCGCGCCAGAAAAGGACAAAAAACATTCACAGATCTCTGATTTACTTCCTCTCTCAACATGACTGTATGGCCATTTTTCAAGCACCCTTTTACACGCAAAAAGCGCCCGCCAAATACGACCCTTCGCCGCTCATATTCCATGTTTACCATGCTCCATAGAAGCCAACTTATCTTTTGCAAAGCTGCGCTTGTGAATGTGCCTACTTCCTCGAAACAGTCTATTCTGTTGGCTCATTGCCAGTATTACGGACACTGCCACTGACCAGTGCCCGCATATAAAAGTCGAGGTTAGGGATTTTAGCCCAGCGTTAGAGTCTAACCTCGAACTAAACTAAACTAGCTCTAGGGTTAAATTTTCTGGGGTTTTTTTTTTTTTTTTTTGGTTGTTGTTGTTGTTGCTTTTAATCAGGAAGCGGGTCCATTCCAGCAAGGCGCCTATGCCGTTATGGAAGGAGTTTTGTCTTTCTTTCTTCGCTTCCTTTTTTATTTGATTTTGTTTTGGGGTTTCTTTTGTCCTAGTCTGGGTTAGGCCCGTAGCCGTGGGTCAAACTAACCTCGAGTTTTACATACGGGCCCAGGTGTCTAATTGGTGTGATGGTAGATGCTCACGAAAACAGCTCACAACGATCTGTGAGCATGAAAATGATAGCATTAACCCTTTTAACGCCAAGGAAATGAGCGTTGCCTTCGTCTCAAATAGAAGTGCACGTGTTACGAACGGCAATACACGTGTTGCATAATCAGTAGAACACCCAGTATTTGGTTTGTACAACAGCTGTGATTGAGAACCAGGCTAACATTGCATTGATGCCCTTCGAATCACGGACAGCTGCGGACTGTTGGCTTGTTGGTTTCCGACTGAGCCTCTGCGGAGAAGACGGTCAAACGCCACAGCAGTTCTTACAGTGTGGGGTGGGTGTTTGGGGGGGGGGGGGTTAACGTCCTTTTGCAACACGTGTGGGTGATATCAAAGACGGGGGCACCCCAGCAGGCAGTCTCCTACACAGAAGCCAAGACTCTGGTAAAACATCAGTACAAGACAATCTGGACGGCGCAACACAATCCCCCATCTAACGACCAGATGCCACAGCTCCAGCGTTATGAACAGACCACCATCTTCAGACTACGAACTGGACACTGCAGACTGCGTGCCCACCTGTGCCGCCTTGGGCTGTCACACTCACCAGACTGTCCGTGCGGAACAGCCCCTCAAACCCCGGAACACATTCTGCAGTCCTGCCCCCTCTTCAAAGAAGCAAGGACACAACACTGGCCGAACGGAGCCACACTGGCAGAGAAACTCTGGGGCAGCAAAACAGACCTCTTGAAGACCACTGCTTATATAAAGACCACAAACCTAATCATCTGAGGCGGAGTCCAGAACAGTGAACGCAGAAGAAGAAGAAGAAAGAAAGACGGGGGCAACGAGAAAAAGGCCAGCACAAATATATGGCCCTAGTAGGGACCCGAACTCACGACCCGAGCATTGGAAGTCCAACGCTCTACCGTTCGGCTATCCAGGCTGCCAAAAAATATTAAACGAGGTTAATTCAACCAATACACATTTATCAAATCATATCACGCACGAACACGGGATCCGGGAGAGCCGAATGGTATAGAGCGTTGGACTTTCAATGTTCGGGTCGTGAGTTCGAATCACGACTGGGGCCAAATATTTGTGCTGGCCTTTTTCTCGTTGCCCCGTCTTTGATATCACCCTAACATGGTGGAGGCAGACGTTAAGCTTCCCTGAACACCAACCCACCCATCCTTCACAATCGAGCACTAAAGAAGGCTTGTCGGCTGCTTGCTTGGCTAGGAACTTAACGTCCACAACACAAGGGATATATCAAACACAAGACAAAGAGAAGGGAACAACGAGTAAAAACTTTGCGGACCTCCTACGGGAAACGAACTCACGTAATACAGCCTCGTTTACATATAAATGGCGTGGTTCTTTCTCACACTTTGACAGTTGGCTCTCACTGGGAGCGAAATTGCGCTGGGAGTTTGTGCGCCCGTATCCCGTTTCTCAACCCACCATAACTTCGTGATCGGCCTTGTCAGTCTGGTCTAGGTCACGACGCCCCCGCGCACTGGGGGGATCACGCCTGATTATCGATGAGCTTATTTCGCGGGCCCGGATGAAGAAACTCCACTTTCGGAGACTTCAACTACAATTGGGTAAATTGGTGCAAACGCTGTAGACTTGATAAGCATGTAAGCCCTTTTGCTATTGGACGGGAAGTCCAATTCTGGAGACTAGCGTCCAATTGAAAATCGCCATGTGATAATGTTTCTGTTGTGGCGTGGCGGCCTGAATAATTTACAACTCGTTACATGCGCACTAACAACTTGGTACATGTGACCTGTAGGCAAGGTCATCCAAAATTGTGCACATAATCAAACCTACTTACCAGCTATAAGTATATACCGAGTTTGAGTTGGCCTGTTGCCAGTAGCTGTTGCTCTTGAAGGAAAACAGAGACTTTCTGGAATTCCAATCATAGCCTAGGCCTGAGCCTGAACGAAGGAACTTTGTTTTCCAACAGAAAAGATCTGGCCATACAATGGTCGGTTTTCAATCAGCCGTTGCTACAAGAAAAAAGGCACAACAAAATGACTGCAACAAAGACTACAAAAGGCAGAAAGCATGCATATGAGACAAAAATATAATGTAAGAAAACATGGAACACACACACACACACACACACACACACACACACACACACACACACACACACACACACACACACACACACACACACACCTTATATAGCATATTGAAGCGCCTACACACACACACACACACACACACACACACACACACACACACACACACACACACAGTTTTTGCATACCCTAATATGCTTAAAAAAGGACTTGTCATCAACTACCACTGTGCCAAGTGAACTGTTTGTACTAGTATGATTTCTTTGAGGAAAAGACGTCAAATCTTGTCACAAACAAAGACAGACAGACAGGCGACAGACCGACCGCCAGACAGACAGACACCGGATGTATATAACATAGGCTCACTTTGTTAAACACGCGAGTCCAAAACGGATGCGGGTGTCACTCAAGTACGCTCCCCCTAACTGTGAAACAATGCTTGTAAAGTTTCATGGTAAATGGCAAGACATGCTTCCCACAGCATGCGGTCGGCAAATTTGTCCAATTACTCGCGCATTTCCTCTTCTGCAGTTGCATTCTGAACCAGAGATGCACTTTATAGGCGTGTGTGTGTGCTGGTTACATCAGTTTTGATGGTTGGAAAAACAGTTTAAGGCCGATGGCACTCGAGGGTGGTTTTGGTCCAAACAAACAGCGAGCACTGCTGCTACTGTTGCTGCTGCTACTGCTGATGGTGGTGCAGTTGTGGTGGTGGTTGTTGTTGTTGCTGCTGCTTTTGTTGTTGTTCTTCTTGTTGTTGTTGCTGCTGCTGCTTTTGTTGTTGTTGTTGTTCTTGCTGCTGCTGCTGCTGTTCTTCTTCTTCTTGCTGCTGCTGTTGTTGTTGTTCTTGTTGCTGCAGCTGCTGCTGTTGTTGTTGTTATTGTTGTTGCTGCTGTTTTTGTTGTTATTCTTGTTGTTGTTATTTTTGTTGGTTTTGTTATTGTTATTGCTGCTGCTGCTGCTGTTGCTGTTGTTCTTGGTATTGTTGTTCTTGATATTGTTGTTGTTCTTGTTCTTGTTGTTGTTGCTCTTGCTGCTGCTTTTCTTGTTGTTGTTGTTGCTTGCTATTCTAGCATTGTTACACAATGCAATGAATAGCTGTTTACGCTCTTCTCCGAAAATAGCGCTTTCACGATACAAACACGATGGATGTTTAGGTTGGTCTGGATAAGTTACCATATATTTGGCCTTGACAAGGTAAGTGAGCTTCCGAGACAAGCCGCTGAGGGAGCATCACAAAAACCAAGAGAGAGGAAAAAAAGAAAAAGAAAAGGGGAAAAAAGAGAGGGTTTCGACGTATAACTGCGGCGCCGCTTTCAGTTTAATTAGGGGGTTTACGCAGACAGTCGTGACTTGGGTAACAGAAGAAAAACTTTCCACATTTAAAACCACTCTCGTTAGGTGGAATCTACCCCTCACTCTCTCTCTCTCTCTCTCTCTCTCTCTGTGCGTATCGGCTGCAAGTTAATCAACTCCCTCCACTAGATCATGTTTGCTTGAGATGCATTTTAAACTGGATGGTTCGTTATTGTGGACACTGCTAGGCGAACTGTGCTCGAACACAGCCACAGCGGGACACATCACACTGGGCCAATTACATTCATCGCAAAAAAAGCCAAGTTAAAATAAAAAGAAAAATGGAAACAACACACACACACACACACACACACACACACACACACACACACACACACAAACACACACACACCAAGAACAACTGACAACAATCGGCATGCCCTGAGGCCGAACGAAGCCCCGCCTCAGTATCGGCAAAACACAGTACGTCAACGATGTCATTGTATGGGAAAAGGGGTCATTTCAAAGATGAAAGAGATTGATCTAATGGTCTTTTTCCGCAAATGACGTCAGTGGACTCAATGCTCTTTTCCCCATGTTTTAGTCACATCAAACAACACTTGCTTCCCTCGTTGTATAGTGTCTGGCAAAAAGTTTGCCAGACCATGCCAAATGTTGTGCTCACTATGCCGCGGCAAGTGATTGGCTGAACTTCTGGGGGCTCGACCTTTATCATTGTCAGGAGTGGAGCTGTCCATTTGAAGCATTTCTACCAACAGCCTTTTTTCGAGATCAGCGACAACAAAATCCTCCCAGTGAAAAAAAAAAAAGAAAGAAAGAAAATCTTCAAAGCAACTGACGGTATTATAACGGCAAGATCAATAGACTATTGCACCCGCACGGAATCCCATCACCTCACAAACTGACGATTTTAAAATCCTCTTACTAGCTATGAAAACCCATCCATGCAAACAAACAGCAGACAGAACCGACCGGCCACAATATAGACGTTTCTCTGAACAGGAGAGGAGCCCTTTGAAGCGCGCGAATATAGCTGCAAAAGCCGTATTATCTTGTCACGAACCAAGGCCGACCATTGTGGCAAGGGTATTAATTTAGCTGGGACAGGTCTGAATCACGGGGTTGCCGTTCCTGGATACTCACGAAGGGATATATTGATCATGACAGTTTTTCAGATTTTTTTTTTTTTTTTTTTTTTGGATGATCCATCACCATGTTTGATAAGCAGTCAACATTGGGTTACGACCACAATCACGAACAAGGCCACGCCGAGGCGGTGGCAAAGCCCCTGCCTAAACATGTTCCGTTTCTAGCGACTCTCCCACTCCCTCTTCGGAATTCCCTCTATAGTACTTAACAGAATCGGGGGATGTATTTTGAAAGAACAAAAGTGTTTTTACTCAAAAAAAATTATTTTTCCCCAAAAAATACTTACCCGATGGTGTAACTCGTACCCTATGCACGTGAATCTGACTCGATTTGGGGAGGGAAAATGCTCAATAAAATTCCTGCCAACCAGGGGTTTCGAACCTGAGGATCCGCAAGTGGACGACTTAACCACTACGCCAAATCCCCTTGTTTGGAAAGAAAGAGTTAGGACACAGCGACCCCTTTCGGAAGAAGAGGGTGGGATTGGGGTTGAACTTGTGCTGTCACACTGACAAAACTCAGACCCCCCCCCCTTCCCCCCTCCCCCCACTTCCCCATTCACTTATTTTACGTCAAAAAGCAGTCATTTCACGTCATCCTTCAACACAGGCAAAATTCCTCCACTGCACCAAAAAAAAAAACTCTTCCCCGCAACTACCTGAAGTGGGTCCCATTCGATTCGAATAAAATTCAAACAGAGAGCAAGCGGTCCAGATGCCTAATTCGTTCAATCCCGCGGTGTGAATGGCAAAGCATGAAATCTCATTTCCTACTTCGCCAACTGGTTTCCTGCCACGAACGGGCCTTTTTCCCGTTTTCCCGTTTTTATCTCCTGAATGCCTGTGACTCTGGGAGAGAGGGAAGGAGAGAGAGGGAGAGAGGGAAGGAGAGAGAGGGAGAGAGGGAGGGACGTGTAGAGCAGCCCGTGGTAAAACGAAAAGAAGGGAGAAAAAAAAAACAGAGAAAAAAAGGAAAAAAATGGAGAAGAAAGGGTTGCATGGTGACAATGAAAGCGGTCTTTAGTGGGGTGACGCGTGTTGTAACACATGGGATGGAAAGCTGGGCGTCCTGAAACAGCAACAGGGTGGGAGTAGGGGGAGGGGGCAGGGGCGGGGGAGGGGAGGTTGGTTGGGGTGTGGGTGGGTATTGAAGATTTCTGACATTTCTGTAGGAGCAGAAAGGGGAATTGTAGAGTAACCCCCTCTCTTACCTCCATTCATCCGCGGGGGAGGGGAGAATGGGTCCAAGGCATCTTAGGATGTTGTCATCCTCTTCCCAATCGAACCACTTCGTTACACCAGAGCAAAGCAAACGCCACCCAACACACTGCAACGCAAAGCACTGCACCAGACCGCAACGCAAAGCAACGCAACGCAGTACAAAGCAAGACAACAAAACGAAACGAAACAAGTTGCACCGCAACGCAACGCACCGCGATAAAACGCTGCACTAAAAAGCGAAAAGAAAACACACCATATCACACCACACCCGCGAAGCAACGCAATGCAACGCAACGCAACACACTGATAGGATACGATAGGATACGACGCGACGCGACGCGACGCGACGCGACGCGACGCGATACAACACAACACAACACAACACAACACAACACAACACAACACCAATTGATGAAAAAAAACAACAACCCGCAAACCGAGCTTGAAAAAATATTTTGTGCGTAGACTATCAGCATAGCTTGTCGTATTGTCATTAGTTTGTGGTCAGGTTTCCGGCAAATGACGACGACAGCTGTGCATGTTTCCGATGACCTTAAACGCCCTTCTATCTAATAGACTCTTTTCATCGAGTTAAAGCCTCAACACGTTCGTCAGGCAAACAACACCAGCTTTTCATTTCATGTGCGTAAACCGTGCATCAGGATCAGTCTCCTGGGGCACAATACAGGATCGCAATACAGGATCAGCATCGTGGTGATTCCGGCTAGTGTATAATATTATGTTGTCTTACGTACGTGGAAGCGTACCGCGTACTGAGCAGACGACATTATTTGGTTGCGAGCTGAACACCAACCAGACAGCTCTGATTGGTGGTTATTTTTAGCGACTTGGTCATATCGACGTGTAGTACAGGAATGAAAGCTTTAGACCAAAGAAAGGCATATATTTCTCAACTATTAAAAGCCGCAAAGTCAAGAAATGGACAAAAAGAACATCTATTGATTTGGCAGACAGCCTTAAAGCTTTGGTAACGACAGTTTTTCACCTCAGAGGGTGGGTGGGTGGGTGTTTGGGGGGTTTAACGTCCTTTTCCACCACATACGGGTGATATCAAAGACGGGGCAACGATGGAAAAGCAGGCACAAATATTTGGCCCCAGCCGGGATACGAACTCACGACCACAGCATTGAGAGGCTAACGCTTTATCATTCGGCCACCCCTGCTCCCCTTTTCACCTCAGAAGTCATCATGGACATAGAGACTTTAATGGAAAAAAGTTCATAAAAGTTAATTGCTCCTAGGTGTCTGACAAACTACACACCCGGTTGCAGATGTTAGAACTGTTTGTATGAGTTCTCACACTTAATTAAGCATACAGCGATGGGATACTGTGCATACATAAAATTCAGTCGATCCTGACAATAGAAACTGAATAGTGCACGGGAACCTGTCCCGGCTGAATGACTGTGTTATTATAAATTTCCGTCGCGCGGAAAACACTTCTGTGTTAAACAAACGCAGCTATGAAAGAGGTGGCATCAACATGGGTTTTTTTTTGGTGTGTGTGTGTGTGTGTGTGTGTGTGTGTGTGTGTGTGTGTGTGTGTGTGTGTGTGTGTGTGTGTGTGTGTTTTGTTCTTGTTGTTTTTTGTTGTTGGTTTTGTTTTGTTTTTGTTTTGTTTGTTTGTTTTGTTGTTGTATTTTGTTTGTTTGTTTGCTTGTTTGTTTGTTTGTTTGTTTGTTTTTTGGGGGGTCTTTGCCTTAGTTCATGAACTAACATAAACTTGGACGAATCCAACACAAACAGAAATTCAGGCCGCGCCCAGAAGATATATTGTAGTGGTCGTTGTTGTTGGTGGTGGTAGTGGTGGTGTTGTCGTCGTCGGCTATGAAAAGATAATGTGAGCATTCATTGTCCCTGCCAATAAATTTTAACATTTCAGGAAAAAGATCATTACGTCAATCTCTTTTATTTTTGAAATCACCCCTTTTTCCCCCTACAATGACGTTGTGAACGTATTGTATTTTACAAATTCAGAGTACAGATACAGAGTAATTAAAGCCTGCTCTTAACTGGGCACAGCGCGCGAAACACACATCTGCACATCACAGTCGTTGCGCTCGGTGCGTCTACTAACTACAAAACAGAACACAGCTGTGCTCGGTGGCAAACCGATTGACGATGCACTGTCCGCCATGTTTGCGCGCCGAGTGGCGTAGTGCAGCCAATCAGAATCTGATGCGGAAACCACAGTCATATCTGTGGCTCTTTGTAATCCAGGTTGCTGTGATGACGCCACAGCGGCGGAAACCCCCCAAATCACAACTGTGTCACAACTGTGGACAGCACTGTGGCGCTCCGCAGTGCCCAGTTAAGAGCCGGCTTTACACCGACGCTAACCTGTACCCTACATTATATTTTTTTTTTTAATCTTAAACATATTCTGGCAAAATGACCCCCAAGCCTTACCCGCCTTTCTCCTCTTGTTTGCCCGAGCATTAAAGAGCAAAGACTGCCAACTGCCGCTTTTTACTGTGCTACCAGCGACTGCGTATTGACACAATGCAAGACAACGCCTGAGCAAACTGTGGCCCCGTGTCCCGGAATACACCGGCAGATAATCGCGGTGTCCCTAAGTCCCAATTAAGCCGGCGGTGCATTTCCAAAGGCGTGACCCCGCTCGTGCGACCCGGCCGATAAAGTAAGAGCGAGAAGAACAGGAAAGACAACAGAGGCGACACTGGATAAGCCCCTGCCCGTTAGCAAAATACAAATTGGAATGAAATTATGGAGGAGAGCGTACAGTGAGGCCTACAACATAACGAGGGTTTTTTTTGTTTGTTTGTTTGTTGTTGTTTTTTTGGTTTTTTTTCCTGCCCCAACACTTCGCCAGCTCTCATCGGTATTCCTCCAATGCCATGGGTGGAATTCATGGAGGGCTCGGAATTTTTATTATGCATGAGGAGGAGGAGGAGGAGGATGGTATGCTGATGCTATGGAGGTCCATGCGGTTTTGGGACTGCTTGACAGGGCCGCATTCCGCGCTTCCTGTCACAAATATACCGGCGTTAACCAGTGGCGGGAACTACGGCACCTGCTGTTCCGGTCGTATAATTATCCACATCATGAGACATGTCATAAGAAGGGAAGCACCCCCAAAGTCGCACCCGTGAAGTGGGTGAATCTCGGCTGTGTGGCAACAGCCTCCCCACTGGACCCATAGCATTTTTTCGCTTCAAGCCTTCATTCGAACTTACGATCCAAGCACCGACATTCTAGTGTTGCGTACCGGCTCGGGTACTCGGGCTTAAAACAAAGGAAGAATCGTGCAAGGATTGTCACTGCGACCACTGAAACACCGCATAACCGCTATAGCGCAGCGGATATATCAAGACTCCTTGCCGCGATGCACCGTACGTGGAATTATACAGTCCTCAACAATGGACGACTCCACTCCTGTCAATCAAAAGGACCGAGCCCCCAGAATTCAGCCAATCGCGTCCCGCGGCATAATGATCACATGGCATGGTCTGGCAAACTTTTTTTTGCCAGATACTACAACGAGGGCAGCACGTGCAGTTTGATATGACTGGAAATAAAGCAGTAAGCACTGACGTCACTTGAGAAAAAAATGACCATTACGTCAATCTATTTAATCGATGATATCACTCTTTTTCCATACAATAATAATAATAATGAGTACTGTATAGGCGCTTTACCCAATTTCATGCATCGGCTCAAAGCGCCGCGAACTGAACCCAACACGCACGCTCACGTGAATCACACGCATTCTCTCACACACTGGACATAACCACATTACAATGCCATTACAATGACGTCATGGACGTACTGTACTTTGCCACTACACACGGCAAAGCAAAGGGGTGGAGCTTTGGCCTCGGGGCCTGTCGAGTGGAGACGTCTATTTCTGCCCGTACCATACACGCACGAGCATCAGCTGGAGACGGCCAGTGTTTGATATGATTAGCTAGCATCAATTTTAGATGGATCGTCCTCCCACTAGAAGCGTTTGACACGATTAGAGGATATACATTTTTTATGGGATACGGCCAGAATGCCATCAAGATCGCTGTGACAGGCCGGGAACCCATTCTGCGCTGCAGTTCACAGAATACAACTGACTCTTCGCTGCTCCGGCTCTGGCTCCTGCAAATATCAGGTAGCACACGTCCTTGAAAACAAATTTCCCAACCAAAACAATGGTTTCCACATGCCCGCAAGCCAAAAATGAAGCCTCGAAAGCGTAATTTTCATACTCTGCCGGTGTGACGTCCCTTCCCATCCCCCGTACACAAAACTGTGCACTCCTTTATTCATGCCCTGGCACACGCCCGAGGACATGGTCAAAAATAGGTCACCCCTCAAATGCCTCCATGAGATTTGCAATGTCATGTTTCTGAGACCCCATTTTTTAAAAGAATTTTTATTTGTGATGCTTTGTGAGATGTCCTACTGACTCAAACTTCCTTTCTGTTTTATTTTTAAGTGTCTGTGCGAACACACGATGTGTGTACTGAACTTCCAGTCGTACATTTTGCTTAAATGTGGAATTCACAATGTAACGGACCAGGCATACTGCAGTTCTTCAAGGTGCTTCAATAGACGAACTCACTCGGCAAGCCCCGAAGCCAAATTAGCCCCGCCCCTTTCCACTGCCGTGTACGTGTTGCCAAAATACAGTACGTCCATGACGCCGTTTTATGGGGTGGGTGGGTGGGTGTTTAGGGGTTTAACGTCCTTTTCCACCACATAGGGTGATATCAAAGACGGGGCAACGATGAAAAAGCCAGCACAATATTTGGCCCCAGCCGGGATCGAACTCACGACCCGAGCATTAGAAGTCCAACGCTCTACCATTCGACCACCCCGGCTCCCCCCCGTTTTATGGGAAAAGGGGTGATTTCAAGATGACAGACATTGATGTAATGGTCTTTTTTTCCTCAAATGACGTCAGTGAACTTACTACTGCTTTCTTTCCATGTTTCAGTCACATCAAACTAGACATGCTCCCCGCGTTGTAGCGTCTGGCAAAAAGCTTGCCAGGCCATGCTATGTGCTTTCCTGATTATGACGCGGGACGCGATTGGCTGAATTCTGATGGCTCGGCACTTTTCACTGACAGGAGTGGGGTCGTCCATTGCCGGAGCCGAAGAACGGAGTGGTTTGATTGCCGTGGATATCACGTCGGAGGGGAGGGGGGGGGGAAGAGGTCACCATGCGTTCGCCGGATTGGAGTAAAATGACCGCAGAGCCAGAGTGCCAGAACTGGAAAGAGTAGTGACCGGTTTGGCAGCGCAGAATGACAATGAACATGCTAGTAGTTCACACTGGCAGCCATCCTGACACCCGTGTAGTGGACGATGTGAAAAGAAAATATTGTTTCGTAGGTCAATAGCGAGCGGAATGTAACTGACACGGTTGGGAGAAGGGAATTTTTCACGGTTGGAGCGGTGTGTGAAGTGAAGCGTGAAAGGTCAGTGGCCGTACCAGTGATGGGGAAAACTCTCTCTCTCTCTCTCTCTCTCTCTCTCTCTCTCTCTCTCAGTCGGTCAGCCTCCTCGTTTAAACACAGCCTTTTCATATATGTATTGGCCGACAAATAACCAATAATGATAGTGTAGATACCATATGTTTACATCAGTATATACATATATGAATATGTACCTACTTGTTCAGACATACGGAAATTTGTGTGTGTGTGTGTGTGTGTGTGTGTGTGTGTGTGTGTGTGTGTGTGTGTGTGTGTGTGTGTGTGTGTGTGTGTGTGTGTGTGTGTGTGTGCGTGTGTGTGCGTGCGTGCGTGTGCGCGCGAGTAAAGTTTCAGTTTCACTTTTAAGTTTGTTCTGTCGAACGTTGACTCTTTCAGACGACAATTTTGAAAATTTCTCATAAGACCAAAACTTCCACGGGCCGTTTTCAAATAAAGTTCTCTCTCTCTCTCTCTCTCTCTCTCTCTCTCTCTCCCCCCACCCCCTCCCAGGCTCTGTGCGCAGTAAGAGCTTGGCGCACATAACTATGCATGAGATGCAGACATGCGTGTGTGTACAGGTGTGAGTGTTCCCACCTCCCGCAAAAAGACTGCAAACACGTGTCGCTGCTGCATCAAACGCTGGATAGAGCAATCCATCGCCACTACCACTGAACATGCCAACGCAGGCATTAATCGTGGGGGTGTAACTAAGATGGCGAAGAGTGTTTCCGGTGCTACAACGACTCAAACGTTTTAGACGACGATTGAGAAAAAAAATGCTTGAAATGTGAGCATGCACCGGTGTCCATACATTCAAGAAGCGTTTTCAAGTCGCTGTTTTGTTGTTGTTGTTGTTGTTGTTGTTGTTTTGATTTGTTTTTGTTTTTTTGTAAATTATTATGGTCGTTTTCCATTCACACAGGCAAACCGAAACAATACAGCAGCACCGAGTTTCCATTTTCAAACGCGAATAGCACCAGAAACACCGCTTATTTCAATCATATGGCTCTACCCAAAGACCTGAGAGCAATGCTCGTCAAAAGCTTTGAATGGAAGTGGCGGCCAGGAAAAACATCCGCCATCTTGCTTAACCCTCGTGATTATTACGCATCTCTTCCATCCTTGGAATGCGTATAGCAAAAACAGAAAAAAAAACAACCGAAAAACCTCTCGAATCGAAGTTAGTGGCGGCAGGACAAAATCCCGCCATCTTGCTTAACCGCCGTGATTATTACGCATCTCTTACATCCTTGGAATGCGTATAGCAAAAACAGAAAAAAAGAAAGGAAAAAAAAAAAAAAAACAGAAAGGAAAAACGTCTCGAATCGAAGTCAGTGACGGCAGGCCAAAATTCCGCCATCTTGCTTACCCTCCCCCGTGATCGTTATCAATCAGGCACACACAACACAAAAAAGCCAACAGTGCCCTGAATCTTTAACTAATTAGCTATCCACTGAAACGAGAAGTACAGGCCTGAAATCGACAGGTAACTTCCGCCACCCGGCGAGTAGCCAGTATCGCAGGTGTGGCGATAGAAAATGAGGTTACATCACCCCGCTCCTGCTTTCCATTAGCCATAATTAGCGCTCCGCTTCTGTATAAATCTTCACTTCACACTAACAAGACGGAAAGGAGAGAGAGAGAGACTTGGGGGAGCCGGCCTGCATTGTGCCGGTACTCGTTGTTGGGAGTGCTTTTGGTGCAAAGTTGTTCCTGTTGTTGTTGTTGTTTCTGTTGTTGTCCCTGTCGTCTTTTATGTTGTTGTTGTTGATGATGTTGTTGTTGTTGTTGTTGTTGTTGTTGTTGTTGTTGTTGTTGTTGTTGAACATTCGTTGTTTCTGATCACGACTTCTCCTTTTGCGTTCCATGTTTGTTTGCTGTTGGTTTTTGTTGTTGTTGTTGTTTTTTGGGGTTGTGTTTTGGGGTTGGTTTTTTGTTTGTTTGTTTTTTGTGTTCGTGTTCTTGTCTTCTTCCTTTTAATTTGGGGTGGGTGCAGGGGGCTGGAAGATGGAGGGGTGGCGGTGGAGGTCACGTGTGTATGGGGCGGGGGAGGGAGGGGGTGGGAGTGGTACGTGTACAAGGCATAGGTCAGGTTCATGTGCTCAGGTTCATGGAAAAATTACGTGCCTGTAGACATTACAACACAAAACCATCTTTTCTGTTTCCGTGTAGACAGACAGATACCCCCAAAAAGATCAAGACAATAATTTACAATGTAAAACGACCTTTCACCTTTGGCTTCAAGCAGTATACAAGCATTCAGCAACTGACAGCAACTATAAAACCCAACCAAAGTTCCAGAAACCCCTTCTTCTATTCCTCCTCCTACCTCCTCTGCGCAAGACAGGGCCTGACGTAACGAACTATCGCGAGAACTGGACGAGACAGCCTCGACCAGATCCTCTCGCTGATACCGCTTTTCCAATACAAGCTCCCTGTCCGACCCAATCATGCAAAACAAAAGAGATGCAAACGACGGAGCAGGACCACAGCGGTCGGCTTGCCAAAAGATAAAAGGCGAAAGATACGAAGTCTATTGTACCTAAGACTCTCCCAGATCCCCTCGGTACACCCTCGTGCCAGGCAACTGGACTTCATCATTTCTACAAGATTTATTTCTAGGCGCGTAGGTTACTTTTTCCTATGGGGGGAAGGAGAAGTGCGAATATTTGTGTATTGTCAGGGGGAGGTTGTCTGTGGGCAGGCTGGATATTTAGTGAATGCTCTCTCTCTCTCTCTCTCTCTCTCTCTCTCTCCCTCCCTCCGTCCCACCCCCCCCCCCTCCGGCTGGGGCCAAATATTTGTGCTGGCATTTTCATCGTTGCCCGGTCTTTGATATCACCTTATGTGGTGGAAAAGGACGTTAAACCCCCAAACACCCACCCACCTCTCTCTCTCTCTCTCTCTTAATCGTCCCACAGTTTATTTTCGCCCAGCCCTTCATGTATTGACATAACTGACGTATGTTATTCACGCTTTTTAAATGTTCTTTATTAGTGTGCAGTTCCTGTAACTATGGATCCATTGCTATTTCTGTTTTGTTCCTGCTGCTGTACATGGGACTCAGTGAGTGTGTGTGTGTGTGTGTGTGTGTGTGTGTGTGTGTGTGTGTGTGTGTGTGTGTGTGTGTGTGTGTGTGTGTGTGTTTGTGTGTGTGTGTGTGTGTGATATTTAGATAGACATTACTAGAATAGATTAAGATATTACTAGAATTAGAAACAGCAGGTATGAAAATTGGCTGTTTTACGTTAATTACCTCTATCGTTGAAAAATAAAGTTTTCTTGATTCTCTCTCTGGCACATTTTACCGCGCACGCGTGTCTCACATACATAGACAACACAGCAGTAAAACAGTCGTTTCTAATTACGCTTGTAACTGCAGCAAACATGAGCATAATCAATGTGCAACACTTCCACCAAACTACATTTAACTCCATGTCACCATTAGGGATCTTCCCACGCTCGGCTGACTCAATTCAAAGCCCATTTAAAGACCTACCTCTTTGGGCAAGCTTTCGAGCTGTAGTCCGACCACTCATACATACGTACAACGAGGGCAGATTAACCATCTTGAACGTGTACTGAACTGAACTGCTGTTGAAAAGCTGCCATTTTTTTCTTCTTCTTTTTTTTTTTGGGGGGGGGGAGGAGGGGGAGGGGGGGCATGCTTGTAAGTCGTATTCAGCGTTGAAACTTTCCCAGAAGCTGTGTTATTTGATTAAAGATCCTGAAAGAGAGAGATGATGATGATGATACGTTTTTTATTCAGGATAGAGCATTTAGGCATTGCTGCCTATCTTACATGCTGTCCTGCTATTCTACATTAAAGGGTATTGAGGAAAAAAAATCAAAACAAACAAACAATAAAAAAGGAAAAAGGTATAAACTATCTAAGGGAAATACAGGAAATAAAAATACACACGATAAACAAATCAAAACATACGTGGCATGTGCTGATGATACTGGCTGTGTGCCAAATAAGAACTTTACAGTCGTCTCTAATATTTCAAAACATGTATGTAAATGGTCAGATAAGCGTATCGTGTAGAATTTGTTTGAAGTTTATGAATTTGGAAATGTTTTGGATACTCAGTGGTAAAGAGTTCCATATGGATGCCCCTGAGAAAGACAGGCTACTTTTATATATATCAACCCTTGGACGAGGCACTGGGAGCAGACTGTTCCTTGTGTTGTGCTGTTTATCATGTTCGAAATTAAATAGTTGATGAAGATATATTGGGGCTTTGTAGTAAACAATTTTGTGCATCAGTAAGCATTTGTTAAACTAAAGAGAGAGAGAGAGAGAGAGAGTTTGCGTGTGTGTGTGTGTGTGTGTGTGTGTGTATGTGTGTGTGTGTGCGTGCGTGCGTGCGTGCGTGCGTGCGTGCGTGCGTGCGTGCGTGCGTGCGTGCGTGCGTGCGTGCGTGCGTGCGTGCGTGCGTGCGTGCGTGCGTGCGTGCGTGCGTGTGTGCGTGCGTGCGTGCGAGCGCAAACAGTGTTTCGTACAAAACAGATAGGCGCTATTGTATTAACTGTATTCATTATTATTATTATTATTATTATTCATGCAGAAATAAACAAATGATGCACGTTTTCGTGAGGGCCACTGATGCATAACCTCGGCGGCCCAAACGTACAGTACTTCTTGGTACGAATTGAGTTTAAAAAAACGTGTCAAGCATGACAACAGCTGTGGCGTTCCGCTTGCTTGGACTACACTCATACACATCTGTATGAAAACACGCACCGTATACACAGTTTCTTTACAAAAAAAGTAGGTCAGCTGGTGCGTTTCATAGCCACAATTTCCGCCGATGAACGGAGTACGCTTAAAAGGCTCTCAGATCCAATCATGCGTGACGGGGCGGCTAATGTTAGTCAAGTTAAGCTAGACCCCCGTATGGCAAAGTCTGTCTGGATGAAGAGTCTCAAAATAGTTTTGAAGGGTGGGTGTTGGGTGTTTGGGAGTTAACGTCCTTTTCCACCACGTAAAGGTGATATCAAAGACGGGGCAACGAGGAAAAGGCCAGTACAAGTATTTGGCCCCAGCCGGGAATCGAACTCACGACCCGAGAGCATTGAGAGTCCAACGCTCTACCATTCGGCGATCCCGGCTCCCCGTTTTGAAGGGTCGAATACAATGAACCATTTTCCATGACTGTTTAATCTTTCGAACACGCGTCGAGACGTAAAAAAACAAACAAACAAAAAAACAACACTCAGCTTCAGCGACTTTTAAGATTCTTTTCATTTTCGGATCTTTAATCAAATAACGCAGCTTCTGGGAAAGATTCAACGCTGAACACGACTTATGGGGTGAGCGGTGGTCTAACAGGCAGCGCGTCGGATTTAGCCGCTGCGCTACTGAACGGGCCGTCACCAATGTCAAGGCGATGAAGCGTGGGTTCGAGCCCAGGTCGAGCTTGTGGTATGTGATACCGGTTTTTCCTGGCTGCCGGGCTGCTCATCGGGGATTTCTCTCCGGATTATCTGGCTTTCCTCCCCCAGCAAAATTGTTTTTTAAAAAAAAGGAAGGATAGGTATTGGGTGGCGCTGCACCGCGGCGACGCGCTTCCCCCGGGGGAAGCAGCCCGAATTTCCCGAAAGGGACAATAAAGATGTAAAAAAAAAAATAAAAAAATAAATAAACATGCCCCCCCCCCCAAAAAAAAAAAAAAATAATAAATAAATAAACAAAAAAAAACCTACTTTCTGGAAATGGCCTCTTTTCAACAGCAGTTCAGTTCAGTACGCTTCAGTTCCAGATGCTATATCTGCGCTCGGAAAAGGCCATAGGCGCTCAGCAGCAAGTCATATCTCACACCTGCACCACGCTACACAAATACTTTTTATGTCAAACGAAAGCTTATTTTCTGCATTTTTTTGCGCTGATACCAATCAATATATAGGTCCCAAATCCCCCCCCCCCCCCCCCCCCCCCCTTTGTGGAAGCCCATCTGTCTGGACATTCCACCTTGTGTCCGTCCCTTGGTCTCTTGGGTGAGAGCGGGAACCGGGACAGCCGAGCGCAAGACTGTTGGACTTTGAACGCTCGGGTCGTGAGTTCGAATCCCACCTCGGACCAATTATTTGTGCTAGCCTTTTTTTTTTTCCTCGTTGCCCCGACTTGACATCACCCTTATTGGTAGAAAAGGACGTTAAACTCTAAAACACCCACCCCACCTCACCCCCCTTGGGTGAGCGTCATGTACGTCTTGACTGTATCAAAGAAGGAGGCAAAGAAGAAACTAGCGTTTGTTTGTTTGACTTTCAGTCGGGGATCCAACTCACGACCCTGGCATTTGCCGTGGAATGAGGAACAGGAACTTTATACAAGCATGCACACAAATGTGCGTTCGATGCGCAGAAACAATGCTGCAACAGGCTTTGATAGGAACGTGCGGCTCGAATTGCCAGCAAAAGTGCAAGGAAAGAATCAAATGGCATGAAAATACCACCCTGTGTGTCGCTCACGCTCCTGCAGAGCAGGTGATAGGGTTTTGGCGTTCTCAGATTTCAATAGGGGCAAAAGAATCTTCTCTCCATGAATATAAAGTAGTCATTATTTTGACAGAAAACTCTCTCTCTCACACACACACACACACTCTCTCTCCCCCCTCTCTCTCTCTCTCATTCATGTTACATGTTCTGATTGTCAGTTGTGTTTTGTATGGATACCCCCATCCCACTGTCCCCAGTCTGAAAGGGCCGAAGAGCCTGTTGGAATGAAAATCTGAAGTCAGTGAAGTCTGAACTCTCTCTCTCTCTCTCTCTCTCTCTGTCTCTCTCTCACACACACACACACACACACACACACACACACACACACACACACACACACACACACACACACACACACACGGAGCACGCACGCACACACACACACACGACAATAAAAGTGTTATTTCAACCACCAATGAGCAGTTTCCCCTATTGTATCTTCCCTTCCGTTCATGCGTGTGAAACTGTCGAACGCCACCGATATTACACATGACCGTTACGACAGTATTCTCCAGCAACTAAACAAAATGTTGCTTTTCTCATGGTACAGTACACAACATCACAGTGTGCGCATCAATGTTGAGGTCAACGATACACAATGACATCCCTATACAAAGTTACGGTACAGAGACAGATTACAATGCAAGCACTATAGGTAACAGTAATGTGTTCACACACACACACACACACACACACACACACACACACACACACACACACACACACACACACACACACACACACACACACACACGCACACACGCACGCACGCACGCACACACACAGTCGCACCTGCAACCTTGACACGGGAACTATGTTATAATGTACAGAACGGCGGAGTGGAAGTCATCGCAAAAGAGACTGAATTGGGTTTTGTTTTGTTTTGGAGTTTGTTTTTTGTTTTTTCTTTAAATGTCTGAGGCTAAGGCAATGTATGAAAACCAGCAACGTTGAAATTCCAGCTTTTATCCTTAACAAAACCCAGTACTGCTCAATGTTGTATCTTGATTTCAGGAAAAGGTATACAATTGCAAACCAAAAAGTTGTAAAGCACCGCTGAGCAATTTCGCATGAAATGTATCTGGGCAGCTGCGTGAAATTCTGTAAATTCCTCACGCGACAAACACGATGTTATTTGTTCTCGGCTTTTATTGCATACATAAAAGAGAATAACACGAAACTGTAAGCGTCTATCTTTGAAAAAATATATTTAAACGAACACAAACATCAGCAGATGTCATAAACATCAACAGTTTTACTTCCCCGGCGCCCAACTCATAAAGATTTTTTTTCCCCTCCAGAAAAATTTCTTTGCCAGCCCTCAGTAACCTTTGGTGTCACGGCGCGCGTGAAAAAAATGGGCAAAAAAAAATGTGTTTCTCCCTGAAGAACCTGTCGCCGTAAGAATAAATAATAAGCACCTACATCTCCAGACAGAAAAAGAGAAACAGAAATGATGCCCTGAGCTGGCCTCGTGGGGTTGTCAGAGAAGCTAGGACTTGTCCGTGCTGACAAAACGTGCATTGTAAGGTCTGGCTGATTCGGATGCTTTCATCCGGTATTTTATGACTGGAGGTGTGGAAAAGATTTCATGGGCGTTGTTGACGAAGCTGTAGGTGGCTGCAGAATGTTTTGTCGTCTTGGAATTTAGGGGGTAATTAGATTTTGGAATAGCTTAGGAGAAGTGTGAGCTGCGTGTCGTTCTGCGCTATTTTCGAATGGAATTTGCGTCCCAAACACGAAGGTGCATCACACACACACACACACACACACACACACACACACACACACACACACACACACACACACGCACACACGTTTTATTACACAGCAGGGGTATAAAAGACGCCAAGTCTATTACAGCACTTTTGGCACACAAAAAAAAAAATCGTGCCATCGCCTAGAAAGGACGCCAATTCCAAATTTGTATAATTTGCCCTGCCAGTGACCTTCACACTTTCTGCTGTTGTGCTCCGTGTAGTGGACAACCGTACCCCTCCCCCCTCCCCCTCCCCCTCGGGACAGTACGTAGCCATGGTTTCATAAGGCACACCGCGGACTCACGTCCGACCAGCCACCATGGAGACGGAGACCCAATGAAAACTGTGAATCACAAAATCAAATGGGGGAGCCGGGATAGCCGAATGGTAGAGCGTTTGACTCCCAATGCTCGGGTCGTGTGTTCGAATCCCGGCTGGGGCCAGATATTTGTGCTGGCCTTTGTCTCGTTGCCCCGTCTTTGATATCACCCACATGTGGTGGAAAAGGGCGCAACTCCCCCCCCCCCCCCAACACCCACATTCACCCCCCCCCTCCCCCTCCATCAACTAATCAAAAGTCTCTGCTATGATATCAGGACACCGAATTCAGTTCAGTGGTCAGTGATACAATAAGAGTTGACGTATTCTGTATTTCTGTATTGCCGTGATGTCACGATTCATCATGACGTCAGGACTCATGATCACCAGGTTTGAGGTAAACGACAGAAACTGAATCTAGCGTCCAGCACTTTGAACAGAGATAAGCGACCGTGCTAACTGAAGTGCAAAAGGCGCACTTTATACGCAAACTAATTCTTCTACATTGAACTTTGTACAAATCCGTCTTTTTATCATTTATTATATATTGCACTGACAACAGCACTTGTCTTTTCATAACAAATGTCTCAGTTGAGACAATAAACCGCATGGTATCTATCTTCAATTTATAACTGCGGAGCCGGGATGGCCGAACGGTAGAGCGTTGGACTTCTAATGCTCGGGTCGTGAGTTCGTATCCCGGCTGGGGCCAAATATTTGTGCTGGCTTTTCCATCGTTGCCCCGTCTCTGATATCACCCGTATGTGGTGGAAAAGGACGTTAAACCCCCAAACACCCACCCACTCTTCAATTTATAACCCTCCTACAAAAACCATAGAGCGAACCACCTCAATGACACGCGCAGATATCAGAATTCAACACATGAGCTATCGAACGCACGTCGGTCTTCCGCGGTAGTCCCTAATTTCCCATTTGTATGCACCGATCTTCGCTGATAGTGGCAAACAGGAGAGGGTCCAATTTATTTTGAGCACCCGGCCTATTTTTTTCAAGGGCTTTATTCCGTGAGCCAATGTAATTAGTGTCAGAGAAATGTCACGTGAAATTACCGTCATAAGCCGTAAACTGAAAATGAGAAATATGATATGGGTAATCAAGTGAAAACACACATTCCGGCAAAAAAAAAAAAAAAAAATTCTGTTACCAAATTGTACCCAAAACGGTAATGAATTCTCTCTCTCTCTCTCTCTCTCTCTCTCTCTCTCTCTCGTCTCTGCATTTTTTAAACTTCATTTTCATTTTTTTTCTTTCTTCTCTATATTCCTGTAGCTTTCACATTTTCCTTCATTTGCTCATATTTTCGTAGTTTAGCAACGGCAAGTTCGAACATGGTATTTCTGCCAAAACTTTTAAAAATAAATATTATGGTCATTACTCTCTCTCTCTCTCTCTCTCTCTCTCTCTCTCTCTCTCTCTCTCTCTCCCTCTGTGTGTGTGTGTGTGTGTGTGTGTGTGTGTGTGTGTGTGCCTGCCCGCTGCCAGCCTGCCACAACCCAATCCGTTTCCAACCCCCATCTCAAGCATACACTGCGTCACTGACAAGGCAACCCTCCCAAATTACATCGCTTATCTCAAACTCACCACAAAACCAAATCCCCGACACTCAATCAAGATCAAAAATACGCACCCGCCAACTGATCGCACGGGGCCAAAAAATAAACCAGAAAGTTGATTCAGCCATCATGCAGCTTCGCACTAAATCACGCTGTTCATTGGATTACGTCGCCGCGCACCTTCGTCGTTGAATGGAAGGCTACCCTCTTTGATGCTGCCATACAGAACCCCCCCCCCCCCACACACACACACACACACAGAGGAAAACGTGAGACAAGAACATTTACACGCTCGCTTCAGCTTACACTTGTTTTGCAACCCATGGACTCGATTTCCGAGAGTGACCGCTCTAGTATTCATGATCAGCATTTCTTTTCAAGTAGCCTAGTAGCACTGAGGTTGTTTGGGAGAGTGTGCGAGGAGACAGGCAGCCGCGGTGGCTCTGGGGGAAGCCGATGTCTAACCCGTGCTGTGACATTTGAAATAAAACGGGTGGGTGGGTGTTTGGGAGTTTAACGTCCTTTTCCAACACGTATGAGTGATATCAAAGACGGGGCAACGAAAAAAAAAAAAGAAAAAAAAAAGGCCAGCACAGATCTTTGGCCCCAGCCGGGATTCGAACTCACGAACCGAGTATTCAGAGTCCAGCTCTCTACCATTCGCCCATGTCTGGAGTACACGCACCTTGTTAATTGGGTTGTTTCGTGGGGAAACGAAACAACAGTGCGGCTGTTTTATTTAGGTTGTCATCTATCTACAATTAAAGTATTTCAGGTCTCTTTTGTCTGGTCAAGGTTCTTACCCCCCTAATGTTTCCCCCGAAACGCTTCGAGAGTCAGAGATCTAACGGTCCCAAAACACACTCGATATCACGTGTACACTGTACTGATGACCAGCAGACACGTTTTCCAGCAATTCTCTCCCAATTTCTGGCTTCAAACCATGAAACTTTCGGCCAGGTTACTCCTCACTACCCGTTCGTCAAAACATCCCGATGGCGACTTCACCAATCGTCAACATTTTGTTCTCTCTCCATCGCAAACACGGTGAAATTTCCAGACCTATCGAACGGAGAATGTAGAAAAACCGTTCTCCTTTGCAAAAGAGCCGTTAAAGGGTCGTTATTCAAATTCACACCAAGAAGGTCCAAAACCGAAGTAGTACTGCTTCTCGAATGAATTCCACGTTCGAAGGGGAGGGGGAAGAACGTGGAACTCGTTCGCGGTAGGAAATGTGTTAAACGTGTGTGGTAGCACTATCGTGAAATAGCTGCTATCTGTACGCTGGCAGTGGAGTCCGTGCTAGATAATAACACCTCCCTGCGCGGGAAATGTAGCAAACAATGTCAGTAGCGGGAAATGTAGCAAACAATGTCAGTAGCGGGAAATGTAGCAAACAATGTCAGTAGCGGGAAATGTAGCAAACAATGTCAGTAGCGGGAAATGTAGCAAACAATGTAGCATTCTAATTCAATGCAGTACATTGTTTCCTGCTTTCCCCCCCCCCCCCCCCAAAAAAAAAAAAAAAAAAAAACTATATCCTATTGGAATTACCGGTATGGCGCAAAAATGTCAGGAGAGAGAGGAGTGTGTGTGTGTGTGTGTGTGTGTGTGTGTGTGTGTGTGTGTGTGTGTGTGTGTGTGTGTGTGTGTGTGTGTGTGTGTGTGTGTGTGTTGGGGGGGGGGGGAACTCCTCTAAAGGAAACCTGATTATAAAGTATGAACACAGTAGAATGAATTTAAAACATGCAAACTGGGCTGGACAGATATTTCCTCTGCGTCGCGTTAACTTGCACATTAATGTGCAGAAGTAGGCGTTTTATTGTGCTATTATGGATATTTTATGCATAAAATTTGCCGTCAAAATGTAAAAAAGTAAAAGTCATTTTAGAAACAAGTGTTTCTGGATGATGAACCTTATTTGCCATCAGAAAGCTGCACAAAGAACCCAGACTTGGCCTGTATGCAATACTTTTTTTTCTCCTTTAGTTATAACAGTAAGATAAACGTGTTTCATTGTCCTTTTGGGTCGTTTCCATGGTGCTGGTGGTGAGGAGGGGGGGGGGGAGGAGGGGAGGGGCTACAAACAGAGGATTAACACACCAAACCTAATACATACCCTCTAAAACTGAACTGATCGCTTCTGCTTTACAAATTAATTCCTTCACATTACGCTTGAACTTCCATAATAATCATAACAATAATAAACGCATTAATATAGGCGCTTTATCCCTAATATTTGGCTCAAAGCGCCCCGAGCTAAGCCCAAAACGCACGCTCACGCGAATCACACGGATATTCTCACACACTGGACATGAACACATTACAATCACGTGGTGCGCAGGGCCAGCTCAGGAATTTAAGTTTCGGAATTTTAGAATTGCATTTTTTTTTTTTAAATTTTGTGGGCTGAACATTTCCTAAGCAGAGGGGGAGGAAGCCGGAGTACCCGAAGACAACCCCCGACGGTCGGCCCAAATGAACGGTGCCACATAGGAGAAACCCGGAAAATTCTTCGCCCCGAGTGGGACGGACTCGAACCTGACCTCTCCCATCGGTGACTAAGTCTTAACCACTAGACCACCGACAACCCCATCCGCCATCTGATAAAAGGGGGCCCAAACGCAATGGATTTTCTAGATGATGCTGTACCTCACTCCTGAATGTGAGAAATGAAGCCTGCATGACTAAAACGCCACGAGATTGCCAGATAAACCAAGCTTCTAGTTCCAGATGTGGTGCCGTTATCCAGACCAAGCAGTTAGCTGTACCGGGAGATACCGTACGTGGGAACTGACGGGATACTGAAACCTCCCAGTTGTATTGTACAGCGTGTAAGATCTGCACCCAGTCCAGAATAACATTTACAACAGAAACATGTTGAGGGTATATTCTGTGAACGGGTGCTTCATTGCCGGTTTTGTCGTTTTATTTCTTGGCTTCGGCCATAAGAAGTAGTATCAGTTTCCCCAGTGTTATGTCTGTCCACTGTTTCAAAGTATAAAATGTGCGTGAGTCACAGTGTCGGTAAGTGATTGGCGCATTGAGTTTATTCCAAAGAAATGCGCCCTACAAATGCCATTTATTATTATTATTATTATTATCATTATTATTAATAATAATAATATTATTATCAGGCATCAAACCCACATTGTGAGTGCCATCTTGCCAGAGGAAATTCAGTCCAGACAGTTTGTGTCAAGGTCGGATGCAAGGGGCCCGGGCGTCTCGTATTCATGTTCATTATCAGTTTGTTTAATTGCAACAACATGAATGCGATCATAATCAAAATAATTGAACAGAAGATAACTGAACTGGCCTGCTTCCATAGTTTGGACATAAATTAGCGACTTGTGTACGGCTAGCCAATCAAATACAGATAAAGAACATGGATTCAGTTAAGCCCCTTTTCCATGACCGACGTACGTTAACAGACATCGGCCAATTGTCGGGCAACTAAAATCTGCCATGGAAACGCGCGCTCGCCGACTCGCTCCCATAAGTATGACCGGTCGTGAATCAAATCGATTATTTCGATGACTTTAGCCGCCGAAAGTTGAGGCTGAACACTGCTAGCCGCCATCTTCAAAGTTTCCGGTTTCCGGATCAAGGTCGCATTCCGCTAGCGGCCAATCAGATCGCTTGGATTTCCGCTGACAAGGTCACCGACTCGCCCAGAGTAGAGCGCCGCTTTACTCTCACCGACGCGTCGGCCGATGTCTGCCAACTCCTTTTCCATGGACGATTTTCAGCTGGGACGCGAAGCTGGCCGATGTCTGTCAACGTACGTCGGTCGTGGAAAAGGGGCTTTAGCGGCACCACAGACGGTGTACCTCACTACTGAATCCCAAACGCCTGCATGACCAAAACGCCGCGAGATTGCCAAATAAACGAAGCTTCTAGTTCCAGCCGAGGTCAACATCATCTGACGTGTCGTCTCCCGCACGTCTTTCATTGGACCAGAAAAGCAGCGAGTTTGCATGCCTGCACTTAGGAAGCCATCATCCAGACAGCGCATTCACGCTGCACGGAGACGTAAGCGACGCCTGCGCAAAGCGTTTTACGGCCCATCGCTGTGCGAGAAGAATGCTTCTGCAAGGTAGCTCTGTGGCCCGGACGGTACGGCGCTCGTCAGGGGTGAACACAGAGTAAAAATCACGAGCTGTCAGCACAGAGCTGTAGACATTTATGGCTCTGTGGTCGTCAGTTTGCACAGAATACATCCAGGTACTTACGGATGACACACCAATAAGGATTAACTCTTAAAAGCTCGTGCAAATGTCACAGTTTTACTTGAGTCTTCAGATCACTGGGAGCCACTTCAAGCCACTATTATCTCTTTCGAGCTCGAGCCCGACCACCCAAAGCCCACTTAGTGATAACAAAATCACAACTGTCTTACAACTGTGGACAGCACTGTGGCGCTCCGCAGTCGGCTTAACTTGCACGTGAATGGATGACGCCGGCTGCTCAGCGAAGTCCTCCGTACGAAGTCCTAGTACACACGCCTTTTGGCGCCGCTGATGCCTTCTGCAAGGAGTGAGAAAGAAACTGTGTCTTACCTTGTCCGAGGTGAGGAATTGTTCCACTCGCTCCAGCTCTCCACGGACGCAGCTCGTTTCGGTCAGTTCTGAAATGACAACGATAGATAAAATTATACTAACGAAAGCCTTCGTGGAAAAACAACATCACAGTTCACAGAAACTACATACAACATAGACCAAGGCATCAATTCATTGAAATGTGCTGCGAAAGAGATGGTAATTAGGTTTGTTTCAGCCAGGGATTGTTTTGTTTTCTAGCGAACGTCCCTTTTGCTATTTAGCAGTTCCAATGCATCCATGAAAAGCCATAGTTTCGCTTACTTTCGGGTACTGACAACGACAGCATCCATTTCATTTTAAGAATCTACAATATGGTATGGTATAGTATGGTAGATTTCTCCTCGGCGCTCCTCTGCTGAAATGCTCACGGCGCCGCAGGGCTGGAGGACAAAGCAGTAAAAGCCTGCTGCCGCTAAGCGCTACTTCATGTACAAACCTCCACCCTGCTATTCACTCTGGTGCGTCAGTGCGACAGTATTTCCGGTTGTTTGCCACGACACCGGCCACAGCCTACTCTTCTTCGAAAGATGAACGTGGGATTTTTAGCGTGCACGCTTGATGTATGTGCGTGCGTGTGTACACGAAGGCGAGACAGGCACCGTAAACGAGTCTGCACATGGATTTGACTCGATATGGTAAAGAAAAATTCCACCATGTTCTTGCCCACCGGGGACTCGAACAATATAACTCGTGCATCTATGCAGCACACGCGAAGTCTAGACTTGTCATTTGGTGTTTGCTGCACTTTAAGGCACTCGCAGTCCATCCATGGTCACCTTCAATCTGCTTTTAAAACCTTCTTGTGTCAGCACTGAGACACAATAGACTACCGGGGCCCGTATGTAAAACTCGAGGCTAATTTAACCCACAGCTACGGGCCTAACCCAGACTAGGACAAAAGAAACCCCAAAACAAAATCAAATAGAAAAGGAAGCGAAGAAAGAAAGACAAAAATCCTTCTATAACGGCATAGGCACCTTGCTGGAATGGACCCACTTACTGATTTAAAACAAAAAACAACCAAAAAACATTAACCCTAGAGCTAGTTTAGTTCGAGGTTAGACTCTAACCCGGGGCTAAACTCCATAACCCCGACTTCTACATGCGGGCCCAGAACACTGCACCACTCCTTGCTGTATATTTATTTTATTTTATTCACGTGTGTGTCAGTATTAGTATAGCGCTCTCTCTCTCTCTCTCTCTCTCTCTCTCTCTCTCTCTCTCTCTCTCTCTCCCTCTGTGTGTGTGTGTGTGTGTGTGTGTGTGTGTGTGTGTGTGTGTGTGTGTGTGTGTGTGTGTGTGTGTAAACTCTTACGGTGTAATTTACGCCAAAATAAGAACCCCAAATGCACGTCTCATTTACGTCCCATATTCTATCCAGACAAGAAAAACCCACTATTTTACACCGAAATGAGCATATCACAGCATGGAACCCTCTCTTCTACTCTAGTCTTTCCTCTAAATGCCCAAGGCTTCGTCGTGTGGTCGCCATCAACCCTTCAATGAGGCGTAGCATCACAACAAAATAACCGCCTTCCACCGCCCGGGACCAGCGCAGGCTGCCATCGGAGGCCCCGCAATGGCCGGTCTTCAGTGGAATCTCTCACAGTCCACCCCCCTGAGGGCAAAATAATGGTACTGAGAGCGTGAAATACTTTTTTTCCGGTTCGTTCTCGTGGTACCCATTCTGATGTTGATGTAAAATGCTCCGAACGCCCGCGTATCAGTGATGAGAGAAAGGGGTCTTGGGGTGGGTTAAAGGTCTGCAATCTCAGCAAAAAGCCGCAGACATTGTGGGTTTTTTTTTTTTCTTTTATTACTGCGACTCCTGCGACTGTGCATAATGCAGGTAACTCTTGTCACAGTTGCAGAGTTTTCAGCGCTTCGGAGACCCTTATAAAACCAGAGCGTGAGTTTACGGTGACTTCATTGTGCTTTTGGTCGATGCGAGAGACACATCGCTACAGTGTCTAGCGGGTGTTGTGTGCTGCACGAGAAGACTAGCAATTACTGCGATCTTTCTCGCTCAGTGTCAAAACGCAAACTGTGAAATCAGGCTGCGCTTGGCTTTTATGGGGGTTTCAGGGACGCTGAAAACTCTGCAACTGTGACAGGGTGGGTGGGTGGGTGTTTGGGAGTTTAACGTCCTTTTCCACCACATACGGGTGATATCAAAGACGGGGCAACGATGAAAAAGCCAGCACAAATATTTGACCTAAGCCGGGTACGACCTCACGACCCGAGCATTAGAAGTCCAACGCTCTACCAATCGGCCACCCCGGCTCCCCGCAACTGTGACAGAGTTGACTGTGCATTTGGCACAGTCGGATAGGTTTTTCTTCTTCTTCTTCTTCTTTTTCTAACACAGTTTGTGGCTTTTTGTTGAGATTGTAGAGCTTTAAGTAAAGCATTGATACAGATTTTACACTGTCTCAGTCAGCGAGAACAAAAAAGGACTGCAAGTGTTTCACGAGGGGAAAAAATAAACCTTTTGAGCATATGCTCTGAACCTTTTAGTATTCTGAACCATTTCAACCAGAGCAAACGGCAGTACGTTGAGACTCTGTTATTTGCACGAACTGTCGTCTGGATTGATTTATCATAACTCGGCACACGCGCAAAAGAAGCTTTTCTAAGAGCAAATACCGAGAAAATAGTAGTACTATACGGGTCTCCGTGACCCGGGGCTGAAGGAATATAAGACCAGTGACACTTCTTTATTCTCGAGGCTGGGAGTGTTTCTGGTGTATTTGATTCAGGAGTTTGCTCTCAGGTCAGGCCACGTGTGTGAAATGTGAGCGTTAGTTAAAGTCTTTGTCTCGTCAGTATAAGGCCCCTTTCTCTCGCGGCGATAACGCTATAAGTTAATCCTTTCAACCCCCTGTTTTACACCCAGCTTACCCTGTTGACTGTACGGTGTATGTATGTATGTACTGGATGTTGGTGTGTACTGTAAGTATGTAGGGGTGCTTGTATGTATCCTTGACTGTATGTATGCTCGACTATTATGTATGTATGTATGTATGTATGTATGTATGTGTGTGTGTGTGTGTGTGTGTGTGTGTGTGTGTGTGTGTGTGTGTGTGTGTGTGTGTGTGTGCATGTATGTATGTTTGACTATATGTATGTATGTATGTATGTATGTATGTATGTATGCCATTATGTATGTATGTATGTATGTATGTATGTATGTATGTATGTATGCCATTATGTATGTATGTATGTATGTATGTATGTATGTATGTATGTATGTATGTATGTATGTATGTATGTATGTATGCCTGTATGTATGTATGTATGTATGTATGTATGTATGTATGTATGTATGTATGTATGTATGTATGTATGTATGCCATTATGTATGTATGTATGTATGTATGTATGTATGTATGCCATTATGTATGTATGTATGTATGTATGTATGTATGTATGTATGCCTGTATGTGTATGTATGTATGTATGTATGTATGTATGTATGTATGTGTTTTTTATGTAACTGATTATTGATCTATTATTCGTGTATTTATTTATTCCCTTCTTTATCTATCTACTTGGAAAGCGCCCAGAGCTCTTCCGAGATTAGGCGCTACGCAAATCATTATAACTGTAATTACCATCATTATTATTATTATTATTAAACCGAAATCCGTGGGAATCACTCGGGTTGCTTCCAGGGGGCCAGCGTGTTGCCGCGGTGCAGCGCCGTCCGCCTGCCAATTTTGAATCTGTGACACGAACGTAACAGATAAGACTGATCTGCATTGCCATACTTGATAAGAGTCTCCAGAAAATATGATACTAAAACACACACACACCACACACACACACACACACACACACACACACACACACACATAACGTCCACCCCCTACATGGCGTCCTTCTGAAGATCCCGCGGACTCAAAAGAACTCCCCTATCATATTTTCTTTCGTCATAACCGATAATCTCTTCCTGATCTCCGTAGTATCCGTCACGCCGTGTGCGTTCCGTGCAGAAGTCGAGGTAGTTATGCAAAGTGTGCACTCTCCTGCACAATCTCTCGTGCCTTTGTCATGACTACCCAGAGTGTACGGCATATAGCCCGCGAGAACCACGAAGACGTACTCAGTTCTACTTGTTTCTTGCAATGGTTTTGCATTCTTCTTCTACACGCATGTAAGAACATCATCCGTGAGAACGCATCAAGCAAAAACGCCTGAAATTGCAAGGTAGGTTTCACTATGCATGGCGAATGTAAAAAATAATAATAATAATAATAATTATTTAAAGCTTTACCTCGGACTATATCCGTACAATCTGGTTACCGGTGGTTCTTACGCATTCCTGACCATGCCGTGCGCAAGCGACTCCGTAGAACATGATTAGCAAGTTCATGCCGACCTCTTTTAACCTCACAGCGCAAAAAACAAGAATGTTTATTCTTTCGCATTTTGAAGGTCATCTGTTTTGGACCCGTATTAGGAAATGTTTTTTAGCTGCGTGCATGCTGTGTGTCTCCGTCCCTGTGAACCTTCACCTTAACACTACTGATTGACATTTGTACAGCGAGCAGCTCCGAAAACCCGAAAGCTTGCAACAGAGAGAGAGAGAGAGAGAGTTTCTTAAAAAAAAACTGCGAGTTGTCCTCGAAAATGACGCGGTCCTGGGGGGTGCCTCAGCAAGCCAGCCGGGCACAGGTCATATGCATGAAAAGTAGAATATAATTATATTAACGCTACTGATTAGTGATTAATGTACCCACCTGCCGATCCTGACGCCCAAGGGTTCAAATCCCCCTAGTGAGCAGGAATTTGGATGGCATTTTTTTTTCTTTTTTCTTATTTTTTCACTATAAGCTGTGTTTGTTCATGCTCCTTAACTGTTACGTTTCTACAACACGTATGGCAATAAACTTGTTTAAACCAAAATCGAGTGAACATTCCGGTGCAGACTCATTCACGATACCTGTCTTGTGTTCGTGTAAAACTGCATAAATATCAAAAGTGCACGCTGGTGATACCAGTCTATGCGGGAAATGGCGCGTAATTGAGGTGGGTGGGTGTTTGGGAGTTTAACGTTCTTTTCCACCAGGTGGGGGTGATATCAAAGACGGGGCAACGAGGAAAAGACCGGTACAAATATTTGGCCCCCACCGGGATTCGAACTAACGACCAGAACACTGAGAGTCCAACGCTCCACCATTCGGCTATCCCAGCTCCCCGCCACGGAATGGAAGACAAATACACACAATACATGCAAGAAAAAAAAAAAAAATCGTGTCGTTGTAAAACTGGAGTGGGGAGATAAGGAGGAAAGGAGGAGGGAGGGAGGGGGGGAGGGATTTTCCTTTACAAACGTAATGAGACAAAAGCTTTACCAATACTGGTGCCAAGCAAAATGTTCTCACACATCTTTAATTAACCCAGTTTAGTACCTCTTGTTGCGCGGACACCTCTCAGCTCGAAGATCAAAGCGGGCAATTCGACGGCGCTACACGTGATAAAAGTAATGGTCTAATGATCTACTTGGAGGAGCAGGCTCCACGCATTCGAGGATATATAAATCGATGGCTCCATTGGCCCACATCGGCAGTGAAATTGCACCTGACGCTCCTCGCACAACTAGGCCATCGCGGAATCATTAATAAATAACTAAATTAGTCGTGTGAAAAGGGGCGCCGGAGAAATTAGTCACGCGCGTACGTGCACCTGCCGAGTTACACCACCGAGTTGCGTCACGTGACTAGCGCGCGCCGTACCACGGCGACGATTTCGAGATGAAAGAGATTGACGTAATGATCTTTTTTTTCCTCAAGTGACGTCAGTGAACTTCCCTCGTTGTAGTGTCTGGCAAGAACCCTTGCCAATCAAAACGAAACTCACCTCTCACTAAGGCTGTTCAACACTTGAAGGAATGATCGCTGCTCATCCACCCTAGTATTTCAATAGTAGACTCGTCCTCAGTTCATGAGAACTATTCAACCAATCAAAAACAAACTCACCTCCAACTAAAGTGAATGCTGTTCGACACTTGAAAGAGTGATCGCTGCTCAACCACCCCCAGTATTTCAATAGTAGACTCGTCCCCATTTCATGAAGACTATTCAGCCAATTAAACTGAACAAACTCACCTCCCGCTAAGGTGAATTTTGTTCAACACTTGAAGGAATGAGCGTTGCTCAACCACCCCTAATATTTCAACAGTAGACTCGTCCTCATGTCATGAGGACTATTCAACCAATCAAAAACAAACTCACCTCCGACTAAGGTGAATGCTGTTCAACACTTGAAGGAGTGATCGCTGCTCAACCACCCCTAGTATTTCAATAGTAGACTCGTCCCCAGTTCATGAGGACTGTTCAGCTAAAGTTAAAACGAATTCACCTCCCACTAAAGTGAATGCTGTTTAACACTTGAAGGAATGATCGCTTATCACACACCCCAAGTATTTCAAGAGTAGACTCGTCCCCAGTGAATGACAACTATTCAGCCAATAGCAAGTCCCCAAAATAAGCTCATAAGTAATAGTCAGCAAAGAGATCGCTTCTCAACTACCTTTTTCTTTCGGACAGTAGACTAGTCCGTGCTCACTGAGCATATTCAGGCAGTCAAATGCAAGCTCTGACTGAAGTGAGCGCTGGTCGACGCAAGAAGTGAACACTTCCTACCCGCCCCTGAGTTTCTATAGTAGACTCGCTTCCCATCCATTGCCCCCGATTTTGTAGTGTACTTATCCGATGTTCTCTGTGTCGTTTCTTCCAACACACTCTTTTCAGTCTTTCGATAGTGGACTTACGCTTAACGCTCGTATTTATAACTCAATGTGTTGATGCTTTAAGTGTCTCTAAAGTTTTCTTTAGAAAGGGGGATTTGGTCTAGCGGTTAAGATATGCGACTTTGGATCCTGAGACGTCCGGTTCGAATCCCTGGTGGGCAGGAATCTGGATGGCTTTTTCCTTTCCAAACCGAGTCAAAATCACATGCAGGTGCCTGTCCCTCCCTCGTGTACAGACCCACGCACAAACTTGGGTGCCTGTCCTTTCCTCGTGTACACACCCACGCACAAATATCAAATGTACACACTAAAAATCCCACGTCCATCTTTCAAAGAAGAGTAGGCTGTGGCCGGTGGCGTGGAAAACAGAAATACTGTCGCACGCACCAGAGTGAACAGCAGGGTGAAGGTTTGCCCATAAAGTAGCGCTTAGCGGCACTGACTGAGCAGGCTTTCACTGCTTCGTCCTCCAGCCCTACGGTGCCATGAGCATTTCAGAAGAGATGGATAATTATGTGCGCCGAGGAGAAGTCTACCATCTAATATCGCTGGCAAGCTTCATGCAGTTGCTGCAACTCCATCTGATTCTCTCTGACAACGAACATTACGCGTGGGCAGCCGACTGTTTCTCTAACAACAGGCTTTGAAAAAAAAAAAAGCGATACGCGTGCGTGTACAGTCGGATTGATGGGAGAGCTCACAAGGAATGTCCATTGGCAGGTCTGCTTCCGGCTTGTTAACCAGCTCCTTGCCGGAGTTAATGAGGCTGTAGGGAGGGCCTGAAAGCTGGTTAAAAACCTTAGCAGCAAGGTTTGGTCTGCGGTGACAGAAAGCAAACGCTTTCATTGGCGCTGAAGTTTGTTGGAATGCAGTCGCGGCTGTGTCGGACATTGGGATTGGTCAGCCTGTGTTAGTGAATTTAGTGAATGCCATTCGATTTCAAGCGGGATGCAGCTAATGACTTTAAATAGTATTTGACTGAGTCGTCGATTCTAGTGAAGGGAAATTTACAGGTTACCAATTTCTCCGTGAAAGCTTTTCAGCATTGGGATGCAGTGCAGAGCAAAGGGATTCGAACCAGGTACCTCTGGATCCGCAGATGGACGGCTTAAAGGTCTTCAATCTCAGTGTATTAAAAACAAAAACCTATCCGACTGTGAAAGCTTGCGCGGCGTAAAGCCCTAAATAACTAACTAACTAACCGACTGTGCAAAATGCAGAGTCAGAGTTTTCAGCGTCTCCTAAACCCCTAAAAAAGCCACGGGCAGCCTGATTTCACAGCTCAGTTTGCGTTTTGACACTGAGCGAGAAAGATCGCAGTGCGGTGACGAGTCTTCACGCGCAGCACACAACACCCGCTAGACGCTGTAGCGATGTGTCTCGCTTGCTGATCAAAATCACAATAAAGTCACCGCAAATTCACGCTCTGGTTTTACAAGGGTCTCCGAAGCGCTGACAACTCTACAACTGTGACAGAGTTGCCCGCATTATGCACAGTCGCAGTTTTTGAGACACACAATGTTTGCGGCTTTTTGTTGAGATGGCAGACCTTTAACCCCCTTCTCCAAATCCCCTCACAAACAAACAAAACAAACAAACAAAGAAAAAAGAGAGTCCAAGAATGAAATCTGACCTGGCAGCATAGAAAACTCTACGACAACCAAATGATGGCTTCTGTTATGATTTTGCCAACAAAGGGCTCTCTCCCGAGGGTTCTCAACCATTCCAAACCAAGTCAGTGTGACAAGGGGATTCCCCCAGCGCGACTTAAAAAAAAAAAAACCGAACTATTTTGCATTTTCTCCATTCCGCCCCCAAATGATTTATTTATAAACGAGCATCACTCGATCTGATTGCCATGCGTCATCTAGACCACGTGCCGTGGCTCAATTTTGACGCGATCTGATGCCAAAGCCGTCTGAGCCTCGGTCTTATCATCCGATGCATCGGCGAGTGGTTCTCGATTGCTCTTCAGCTGGACAGAGCTCTGGCGCGGAATTGCAATTGCAAACCAAACGCCTGATACGATTTTTTTTTTTTTTTTTTGTGCAAAACGAATAACGCAGAGTCTACTCTTTCCTTGCTTTCCGGAAAGGAGCTGGGGTAGCCGAATGGTAGAGCGTTGGACTTTCATTTTTCGGGTCGTGGGTTTGAATCGCGGCTTGTGCCAAATACTCGTGCTGGCCTTTTTCTCATTTTCCCGTCTTCGATATCACCCCGTTCATGGTGGAAAAGGACGTAAAACTCTCTCACTCACACACACACACACACACACACACACACACACACACACACACACACACACACACACACACACACACACACCTTCCTCGCTTTCGGATACATGTTGTGTTTTGGTGCTCTACGCTTCTTGAGTGCCGCGAGGGTACGTGATTTCAAAGACGGTGGCACTGGACAAAGGCTTGTACAGATTTGGGCCTGATGGGGAAATCAAACCCGAGGCCTTCTCATCTCGGGTCCAACGGAGGAGGGAGTGCGGGGAGGGAAGGAGGAGGCGGCCGGAGCGGGGGGGGGGGGGGGGGGGTGATGCTACTTACGCAGTTCCTGACACTAGGCATGTTTAGCAGGACTTCGTAAGGAACACTTCGCTGAGCACCGTAACCCATTTACATGTAAATTAGGCTCACACGGCTGAGGCCGCGAGCTGCTAACGCCCTGCGATTAGCTAATGGCACCCGTAACGTGCCTAATTTACATGCAAATGGGTTACGCTGCCCAGCGAAGTCCTCCGTACGAAATCCTACTAAATCTGCCTACTGTTTCAAGTTACACCATTATTTTGGACAATGTGATATAACCTCTTCATGTGTTGTTTGTTTGTTTGTGTTTTATGTTGTTGTTGTTATTGTTTGTTTGTTTGTTTTTGTTTTGGTTGTTGTCGTTTTTGTTTTGCTGTTGTTTTTTGTTTTTTTTGTTATTTTGAGGGGGGGGGGGGTTACATACCTTTACATTTCAAGGACTGTTATACGCAAACCGACAGCACAGATCACCTTGCTTAAAGGCCCTAACTTTAAGATTTTTCGGCCATCAGGTGGTTCTGAGCTGGTTTGGTGGTGTCTGTTATCACACCACTAAGGCTCTCAGGTCGTTCTCAACTATTTTGATGGTGCCCAGAATCACACCACTAAGACACCTACACAACTACACGCACAGACAGGTTTCCGTTCAGCTG
This sequence comes from Batillaria attramentaria, assembly GCA_018292915.2. Lineage (NCBI taxonomy): Eukaryota > Metazoa > Mollusca > Gastropoda > Batillariidae > Batillaria > Batillaria attramentaria. The sequence continues at coordinate 179,287 of JACVVK020000237.1, forward strand.
ACTGAAGCCAAAACGCAGTAGCCGGTGACAGTGTCGTCACCACACGCAATCTTGTAGCTGAGTTTTCCTCGTTTACACAGCCACCAAGCGTCAGTGTGTTGCACTCGGTACTCTACTAATCTCTAAGACAGACTGTTTCGACCGTACAGGCGCGGTCATAAGCGTAGCAGTTCCAAAACAGAAGTCGCTCTATGTAAAACCCTAGTCAGCAATGGTAGCAACAGGCCTTTAATAATAACAGTAAGAGTATTGTATAGGCGCCTTACCCAGCTTCATCAATCATGTATCGGCTCAAAGCGCCGCGAACTGAACCCAACACGCACGCTCACGTGAACCACACGCATTCTCTCACACACTGGACATAAACACATGGTGCCAAGGGTCAGCTCAGCTATTTAAATTTCGGAATTTATAATTGCATTTATTTTCCAGATTTGGTGGGCTGAACATTTCCAAAGCAGAGAGGGGAGGAAGCCGGAGTACCCGGAGAGAACACCCGACGATCGGCCCGAATGAACGGTGCCACATACGAGAAGGAAAACGTCTTTGCCCCGGGTGAGACGCGAACCCCTGACCTCTCGCATTGGTGACAAGTCTCTTAACCACTAGACCACCGACCGCCCCTAATGATAATGCTGTGCGTTTCAATTTTTGCTTAAAATGCTCCTACATGTGGAAATCCGGTTCACATAATTAATATGACAACCTACTCAGGGTCAAACAACAACCGCTACATAGCACAGCTGCAAGATTTCTATCGAGTTTATCAAGCCCAAACATTCGCTCCATAAATAAGTAAAATGTTACGTCTTGTCCAGTAGCGGGGTACAAGCCTGCCTGTGTTTTTCCACCGGAAATTGGGATTCTGCCTGAGAGTTATCTCCCCTGCGCTTTCCATATCCTTCCACCTCCGATGTCATTCTTACGTTTATGATTGAGGACTGCACATTACCGCGCATTTGGAGATCTGCCACAATGGCAATTTTATCTGTCTGGCGCGGTTTGCTTTGTTTGAGATGGGAAACACAAACCATAATTATGCAGTATGGGTAGGGTAGGGTAGGGTAGGTTAGGGTAGGGTAGGGTAGGGTAGGGTAGGGTAGGATACACTCCTCCTCGGCGCACATATCTATCTCTTTGGCAAAAACCAAGATGGCGTCAAAGGCAACATTGTTTTCGTGTGTGTGTTTATATATATGCTTTTCTTTCTTTCTTTCTTTTCTTTTTTTTTTTTTTTTTTTTTTGGGGGGGGGGGGGGAAGTAGGCTATTCTAGAACATAATTATGGCGTTCGGAGGGGCGACAATTTCGCAATAATTTTGTATGGTATGGTATGGTATGGTATGGTATGGTATGGTATGGTATGGTAGACTTCTCCTCGCCATGTCCATCTCTTCTGAAATCCATATGGCGCCGCAGGGCTGGAGTACGAAGCAATGAAAGCCTGCTGCCGCTAAGCGCCACTTTACGTGCAAACCTTCAGCAGGCGTTACTTGGTTGCGGACTGAAGACCAGTTAGACAGCGCCGACTGGTGACTATTTTTAGCGACTGGAATGGAAGCGTTAGGCGGAAGAAGAAAGGAATGGAAGCGTTAGGCGGAAGAAGAAAGGAATGGAAGCGTTAGGCGGAAGAAGAAAGTCATATTTCGCTTCTACTGGAAGCCGCAAAGTCAAGGAAATGGTCGTGATGGCCAAAAGGTGCATCTGTTCACTTGGCAAAAAAAAAAAAAAAAAAAAAAGCCTCAGAGTTTTGTATGCTGCAGTTTTTCCTCCTCAGAACGGGGGGAGCCGAGGCGGCCGAATGGTAGAGCGTTGCACTTCCAGTGTTCGAATCCCGGCTGGGGCCAAACAGTATTATGCTGGCTTTTTCATCGTTGCGCCGTCTTTGATATCACCCGTAAGTGGTGGAAAAGGACGTTAAACTCCCAAACGCCCACCCACCCCCACCCTCCTCAGAACTCATCACAAACATAGAGACTTTAAGGATGAGGAATACGTGTGCAAAAGGGGAACCGGTATTCTGAGGGGGGAAAAAAGACCTAAGCGGTGTTCAGATCCACGGGGCTTGCGCTCTTTTTTCAAATGACTGTATCCTTATTACAGCTAGGACTTATCCCGAAATGTCTACCTCAGACCTGACGCAGCATGCTGTCCTTAATCCGTGCTGAGCCGCACCAAAGACCAGGTGACTTTTCGGGCTGAACTGTACACTGTGGTTATTGTACGCAATGTTTTCGAACATTTGGCACACCGTACACCGCTCCTCTTTTACAGTATCGACCATGAACACTAGACACTGTTAGGTCTCATTTACAGCCCATGTCAATAACACAAAAGGCATTAATGTCTGTATAGTTGTACATAAATCTCTTCACATTGTGAGGTCGGCCTCGCTAGCAAGTGGAGGGAGCTATTATTTATGAACTTTGTCTGTATGTATCGTAAATTAGGCAGGCACAAAAGACGGGGGTTTGGCTGAGCCTGTGCAAGTTACGAGCGTGTTATAAGCTTCTATGTTTCATGCATGTCTAAAGACACTCCTTATCGGGGTCCAAGGATATCGCCACTCGGTCTTGCAACATTCCTGGTCTGAAGTTGTGCGTAACTGGCTTTTTTTTTAACACATGCACGCTCCTACACACACACACACACACACACACACACACACACACACACACACACACACACACACACACTCCCTCTTTCTCTCTCTTTCTGAAAGGCGTTGAATGGATAGAAGCTCCGCTGTAAGAAATCCATGACTCGTTCTTGTGCTATACACCACATTCACTGATCAGCTGGCGCCACCACTTCTAACAACAATAACACTAAAGCCTGGGGATGGGGGGGGGGGGGGGAGGGGGGAGGGGAGGGGGACTTGGAGCGGAGTCACAACAGCATCGGAGTTTCAAGAGGTTCCACAAACATCCAAGCGACGACTAAATCGATTTTTTTGTCAAAAATGATGTATGTTGCTACGTGAGTCTGCATCGGCGCTGTATGCAATACTAGCCTATAAAAACGATGAATGACCAACTATCTATTGGTTCCATACCCAACATACTCCCCCCCCGCCCAACACACACACACACACACACCCTGTCACCACCACCCCCCCCCCCCCCCCCACGGCCCTCTCCCCTCAACACACGCTTCGCGGAATTCGCCGTCCAACCCCGTCAACATCTAATTATTGCCTAATACCATCACTACCTGCAGTATGCTAACTACAGCTGGAAATAATGATAATTTGAATGGTGCTATTATCAGTATTGTTGTTGTTGTTGTTATGATCGTTATCAGGCTGCAAGAAAAAGAAGACATTTTCAGGCACAAAAGTGGGCCAAAGCGAAACGATACGCAAATCTTTCCGGGTCCTTCCAAACTTTTGAATGCCACCTTGTATTATCCATAAGCACTGCATCTGCCCTTTTTTCTGACTCCATCACAAATATCTTACCCAGCCATTTATCTCTTCCTTTACGTGTTATTTTTTATGTTAAAAAAAAAAAAAAAAACTGAAAGGACTGCATGCACTCTGTAATGCTGCGCTGCCGATTTCAAAGCAAACTCACGTGATTTTCTCCTCCAGCTCGTTTCGGCGACGTTATCCATAAACAGACGTGACAGGTATAACTCCGGGAAACTGTGCGACGAGCCAAAAAAGCCAAACAACCAGCCAAAGAGCCCAACAGTGAGCCGAGAAGCCAAACAAGCTAACACAGCGGGCGTTCACAGTTACCCTGGCTGCTCCGGCCTGATAGGTGTGCAAACGGGTCGGGGGGGGGGGGGGGGAGAGAGAGAAAAAAAAAAAAAACCAGGTTGTAGACGAAGAAAAATATCCGAGGTGTTAACACTGAAGCCACAGGTACAAATTTGACATCGGCGTGTAGATGTGTTGCTCCTCCTCCCCTCGGTCTATTTCCACCGCCAACGAAGCGACGACTGGGATATTTTGGGACTGCGGAAGGGTGAACTGAGTAACTGGTGTGCAGTTTGCCGGATCCCTACACTCGATGACATGAAGGTTTGACTTGACTTGCGTCACCCGGCGGCTGCGAGGCAGGACTCAGTGTCCCCGCGAGGGTTGAAACAGGAGTTTTCTCAGTCCACAAAACCCCACACTAACACTAGTATTCCTTCTGTTGCCGTTTCTACGCTGTGAAGTACACCACCTTATCCACCATTCACTTTATCACTGTATTCCTGTCCTTTCTTTCTTCTCTTCCTTTTTCTCTCGTTCAGTCTTACTGCAACTGTCGCCTCATTCCGGTATTCCTTCTCTGTCACCGTTACCATGCACTGAGAACCACCACCTTACCCACCCGGCCTTCAGTTTATCACCGTATTCCTGTCCTTTCTTTCTTCTCTTCCTTTTTCTCTCGTTCAGTCTTACTGCAACTGTCGCCTCATTCCGGTATTCCTTCTCTGTCACCGTTACCATGCACTGAGAACACCACCTTACCCACCCGGCCTTCAGTTTATCACTGTATTCCTGTCCTTTCTTTCTTTCTCTTCCTTTTTCTCTCGTTCTTACTGTCACCGTCGCCTCACTCCTTCTGTCACTAACCGTTACCACGCCGCTGCAGAACACCACCTCACCCACCCTTGAGTTTATCGCTGTATTCCTGTCCTTTCTTTCTATTCCTTTTTGACTCGTTTTTACTGCCAGCGTCACCTCGTTCCGGGTACACTCCTTATGTCTGTCGTCGCGTTGGGCATGATCAACAGCGTGTGGTATTTGTAGACGAAAGACACTTCGACACTGACACTGAACCGGCCTCTCCGCGGAGTCTAGGAGAGAAGCATGTTAGATACTCGTTGCTCTGCCGGACCGGATTTGTAACACTGGCCGATCATCCCACTCCTAACACAGCGTCACTTCACGTTTGGTAGTGGTAGATCAAGCCTGCCCGACCAGGATTTTTTTTTTTTAATCCATGCTGATTTAGCAGGTGACTTGCAAAACACAACCACGCGTTGACGATATAGTCTGTGCCGCTGAGGTGCAGCTCTGTAGTAGTTAGTGTGTGCGTTGGGAAACTGAATTCTCCACCGTCCTCACACACTGCCGACTGACAAAACACTCGTCCAACTCGAAAAAATGTTCAGCCTGACTGTTCGCCGCAAGTTATTGTACGGTTCTGTCCCGTCGTCGGAAAGTGTCACCTCGCTATGGCCGGTGTAGCAGCGTTCCACGGTTCTGCGTTATCTCAGTGATTGGTTCATTCATGCAACAGCCCCCCATGGTCGTCAATGGTTCGCTTTTATAGGGCCGCCCCCTTCACACACACACACAGACACACACTCGCACTCTCTCACACACAGAGACAGCACGTGGATCGCACGAGCTTGGCCGGTGGAAGAGAGAGAGAGGCGACTGAGAGGGAAAGAGAGAGAGAGAGATGGTGGGACGGTAAGGAGGGAGGGAGAGTGACTGGCTTGCAGTCCAGGGGCAGCCTGCATCAGGTAAAACGCGGAACCAGTAGCCAGCCGACCGACTAGACAGACTCGATCTGCTACCGTGAAAAGCTCGTTCCGTCCCGTTCTGCTTCTGAAACGGGACTGCTTCTCAATTCGCGTGTCGATGATGCTGCTGTCACAGCTTGCTGAGCGCAGAACAAGGGGACAGGCAATTCTCATCTGATCGCTACGGACCTACTTTCACCCTCGTCGTCTTTGGCAGACCAATGTCTGGGACGCAGCTGGTGCCAATGTAGACTAAAGACAGAAGAGACGCTTCAATTCCCGTCCGTCGCAATCTAGTCTCAAAGAAAACGCATGTCTGTAGGATTGTGTTATTTCATACTGCAGCGGGTGGTGTAACCGCGGTCGGCTTCAGCTGAAAGAGACTGGCTAATATGATCCTGTGAGCTGCTGCTGAACCTGACTTCAAAACAAAAAACAAAAAAAAACGGGTCGTTGCGCACAGGCTGACGAACACAGGACGAAGCTTCCAACACACATTTTAAAAAAAAACACTGCAGTTTAATTTTCCAAGAGGACCCAGACACAGCTGTGGAATCGACTCGACTCAGACTGAAGTGGCGACGCCGGCAAAAAGGTCAAGCATAAAGTAAGCGGCACCGGAGACTGAAAAAGTGCACATGCCGCAGCTCAAGTGATTCCGGTCATGTCTCCTAATATAGACGCCTGCGAAAATGACAACGGCCTTCCACGAAATTATTTGCATATTCCAGACACTGCGACAGCATCGACAGCTGAATGCGCTGTCCGCTGTTTTGACTGATAGCTTGTGACCTGTGACCCCTAAGCACGCTAATTTTAGCTCAGACAGTTCTTGGTGCAGAAGTCGGCTGAGAACACACCGAAAACTGACAGCGTTTTTGTAAAGGTAAGAGACATACACAATCTTTGTCTGTTTGTTTTCTGTTATTGTTGTTGCTGTTGATGATTTGCCTTTTTTTATAGTGTGTGTGTGTGTGTGTGTGTGTGTGTGTGTGTGTGTGTGTGTGTGTGTGTGTGTGTTGTTTGTTGTTGTTGTTTTGGGGCTTTTTGGTGTTGTTGTTGTTGTTGTTGGATTTTGCTGTTGTTTTGTTTTTTGTTTTGTTGTTTGGGTTTGTTTTTTGTTGTTGTTGTTTTGTTTGTTTGTTTGTTTGTTTGTTTGTTTGTTTGTTTTGGGGGTGTTGTTTTGGGGGTTTTGATTTTGTTTTTGTTTTGGGTTTGTTTGGTGGTTTTTTTTGTTTTGTTTTTGTTTTTGTTTTTTTTTTGGGGGGGGGGGGTTGGGGGGGAGGGGGATCTGTTATTATTTGTGTGGTTGTTGTTGTCACGTTGTTCTTGGTTGTTTTGTTTGTTTGTTTGTTTGTTGTTGTTGTTTGTTTTTTTTTTGGGGGGGGGGGTTTGGTATGTTTGTTTTTTATGACTCGGAATTTCAATTGAGCTATAAATGGTAAGGACTTCTTTACTTTATAGCTGCTGTTGTTGTTGGGTGTTTTTTTTTTTTCCTTCTAACAAGCAGACAAGCAAAACAAGTTCTGCATTTGAGAAGCCGCCAGCGGGTATGGCACCCACAATTGTAAATTGCCTCTGTCGTAGGCACTGAGGCGTGAACTCATAAAATAATACACAATACTGCATGTCTCACGGTACACACACCCTGCAGTTTAATGGTCGCGAGCGATACAAAACTAAGATCCTCGACAATCCTCCAGCTCACAAATGTCCGTAAATGTCTGCTTAAACGTGCATCCATACGAAAATGTCTGCACTCAGTAAATTCTAGCGCCCCCCTGCGGAGTAATAACCACGGGAGATAATCCAGGAACAATGGGCCGACAATCACAGGAGGTTTTGACTGAAGTGTTGGTGTACTGGTCCAGTGCATTCACAGAAACTGCACGAGGGAGAGGTGTGTGGTGGAGGAGACTGAGTTGCTGAGAACTGAACTGCTCTGTGTGTGTGTGTGTGTGTGTGTGTGTGTGTGTGTGTGTGTGTGTGTGTGTGTGTGTGTGTGTGTGTGTGTGTGTGTGTGTGTGAGCGAGAGAGAGAGAGAGAGAGAGAGCGTGCGTTCATGTGTGTTTATAATAATAATAATAATAATACATGTAATATCAACAATAATAATAATTTATTAGTTCTTTTCCGTGTGGTTGGCCCATATGAACATCGGGAATGTGTGTGTGTGTGTGTGTGTGTGTGTGTGTGTGTGTGTGTGTGTGTGTGTGTGTGTGTGTGTGTGAGCGCGTGCGTTCATGTGTGTTTATCATAATAATAATAATAATAATTTATTAGTTTTCTTCATGTGGTTGGCCCATATCAACATCGGGAATATGCGTGTGTGCATGTGCGCGCGAACATGTGTGTGTGTGTGTGTGTGTGTGTGTGTGTGTGTGTGTGTGTGTGTGTGTGTGTGTGTGTGTGTGTGAGCGAAAGACAGACAGACAGACTTGCACCAAGATACACTTTACTGTGTTTAAAAAAAAAAAAAAAAAGTCGTCTGGCTCCATAAACGCTTTCTCTCTACAGCAAACAACGCATCTTATGTAAGCAGTGCAGACAGCTAAACTGGCAGAAAGATTTGTTGAAATTAGCCGGCTTTGCCGCACAGCAATTCTCCGTGATGTGTGGCTTTTAGCTAAGGACCTACACCACACAAGACTGCGGTACAACCGTCCTAATACATTTACCTTAAAATAGGCTGCAGCTGCTGCTCCGGGCATCGTAATCGTTCGCTAATTTGTTAACGACGAAGCCA
>JACVVK020000237.1:190000-337500 GCA_018292915.2 Batillaria attramentaria
TCTGCCGTGTATCGGCAAAACTTGCCACAGTACGTCCATGACGTTCTTGTGTGGGAAAAGGGGTGATTTCAAGATGAAAGAGATTGACGTAATGGTCTTTTTCCTCAAATGGCGTCAATGGACTTTACTGCTTTCTTTCCATGTTTCAGTAATGTCAAACTGCATGGCCCGGGTAGGGGGAGCCGGGCTGGCCGAATGGTCAGTAGAGCGTTGGACTTTCAATGCTCGGGTCGTGATCGAGTTCGAATCCCGGCTGCGGCCAAATATTTGTGCTGGACGTTTTCTCGCTGCCCCGTCTTTGATATCACCCTCATGTGGTGGAAAAGGACGTTAAACTCCAAAACACCCACCCACCCCACCCACCCATCCACCCGCATGGGTTAGCCGAATGGTAGAGCGCTGTATTTTCAGCGCTCGGGTCGTGAGTTCGAACTTGAATCCCGGCGGGACCAAATATTTTTGCTGACATTTGTTCTTGTTGCCCCGTCTTTGATATCACCAATATGTGGTGGAAAAGGACGTTAAACCTTAATACTCCCCCCCCCCCCCCCCCCCCCCGGCCCCCGATTTTATCTTCAAGGGGTTGCCAAAAGGACGTTAAACTCCCAACACACACACACACACACACACACACACACACACACACACACACACACACACACACACACACACACACACCACCCCCACCCGCGTTTAAATCAAAACTGGCGCCTATCCGATGCGTCAGCAGCCTAATCAAGCGGGCAGCCGACAGAAATGTGACGGACGTGCAGACGATTTCCTCTCCATCCATTTCACAAGTCCTGCCAATCACGGCGGAGGACAGACAGCAGAATTTGACCGTCAGTGTGACTTTCTAAGCTTTTTGCACTCTCTGACGGATGCCGCGTCGTGTACGCAGCTTGGCAAAACTGGTCATTTTGAAAACAGCGCAGGTTTCGTGTGAAATGGACTGGTAAATTGTTGGGTTTGTTTGTTTGGTTTGGTTGGTGTTCCTCGTGTTTTTGTTTGGTTGGGTTTTAGTTTGTTTTGGGTGTAGGTTTTTTTGTTGTTGTTGTTGTTTTTACTGTTGTTTGTTTTGTTGTTGTTGTTTCTTTGTTTCGCTTATATTTTGTTCTTTTTTGTGTTGTTTTCTTCTTTTTTTCTGTTTTTCTCTTTTGTTTTTGTTTCGTTGTTATTCTGTTGTTTGTTTGTCGTTGTTGATTTGTGTGTGTGTGTGGGGGGGGGGTTGTTTTGTTTGTTCTGTTTTGTTGTTGTTGTTGTTTTTGGTTGTTGTTGTTGTTGTTTTTGTTTTTGGGGGGATGTTGATTTGTTTGTTTGTTTGCTTTCTTGTTTGTCTCGTGACTGCAATTTTGTTTTTGTGTTTTGTTGTTGTTTTTCAAGTAGTGCAGGCACACTTAACCGCGAATTAGTCTTTGTTGCTTGCGCGGCTTGAAGCACTACAAACTCACACACTCACACACTCACTCACTCCTGGCTGCAACAACTGACTGTAGGGATGAATGAACTGCAATATTAAAAACCAAAACGCCACATTGCAGAAAATATCCCATTTTGCAAAGGAACAACTTCCCGCATATACGCTTACACCGCTAGTTTTCAAATGTCCATAATATTACGTAACCGTAACCATAACGACGCGTACAAAGTTCACAGGGGTCAGAAATTTGACAACATAACCTTCCCGGGGGAGATCCCGAAATGAGGCAGAAGTATTTACACAGCTGAAGAGAAAAATACCACCCAATGCAAATTCCCTCTCTTATATATGCCAGTCGCAGAAATTGCAGCGCGCAGAAGCGATCCAGTCGTCGGTAAAATGTCGGAAATACCGAAATTGGAGAGCAGTTATCTGAGCATTATTGTAAGTGAACATATCCGTCCCTACCGCATAACTGTCAGGGCAGAGTACTAGTTATACGAAATCAATAGAAGATTTTTTTCTCTCTCTCCCTCTCTCCATATTTCTGCTTCTAGTTACAGCCTAATTAGACATAAAGTGGCTGCGTCTACGTGGGAAACGGGTTTCACGTGCATGCACTTGTTCCCCCAAAAGTCAAGGTCCACCATGTATTGTAGTTTTGGGTGGTGTAAACTGTTTGTAGTTTGTAAAGGCCGTTCTTAACCGGGCAGACTTTTGGTTCGCGAACTAGGTTCGGAGAGTACGGCGAACTAGGTTCGCGCACGTTGTTTCTTAACCGACCAAATACTTGTGCGGAAACCCTGGTTCGAAAGGTTCGGCGAACTAGGTTCGAGGACTGCATAGCGTGTCGTGGGAACCCTCGCGATCCTTTTGCCGATCCTGCGCTCTGATTGGTTGATCGGGGAGAGCTGTTGTGCGCATGTACAAACTTGAGGAAAATGGCGGACGGCATCGCGGCTATCGACTCACTTCACATTTCCCTCTCTTGCGCTCTTTTCCTCTTATCTCCTCTTCCTCGGCTTCCAAGAGTTCACTCAAAACGATAACTACCGCAAATGCCTGGTCGTCTCGATCTACGAAGGCGCCCATTTTGGTTGTTTACGATTGTCTCAACTTCCGAGTCCGCCTTGGTCGGGCGATGACGTATGCATATCATTAACGGTCGGTTAAGAAAGAGAACTAGTCCGGCCGAACCTCTGGAACTATGTACGTGCGTGCGCTTGCCCTGTTCGTATACAATACACAGTTCGCCGAACAAGTTCGCCAGACTGGTGGTTCGCCCGGTTAAGAACGGCCTTAAAATAGACGACCTATGTTCCCCAGGGAATAAAGAGGATTAAACTAAACTTAAACTAAAATAGACGACTCCACTCGGCATGCCCCTAAACCAACTTATGTTCTGGAACAGGTTCGCTGGTGAGTGCGCCTTTACGCTCGAAATACTTTATCTTCATGATTAGTACAGCTCTTAATGCGATACATTGTTGTTTACACTTTGCGCGAGGGGTCGAACGTTCAAATCAGTTCTACGACTGTTACTACACTACTGGAGCGCTCAGTGTGGTCACCGTGTCATCGAGTACGCTTCTACAGGCCCTGTCACTGTCCAGGGCCCGTATGTAGAACTCGTGGTTAATTTAACCCACGGCTACGGGCCTAACCCAGACTAGAACAAAAGAAACCCCAAAACAAAATTAAATAAAGAAGGAAGCGAAGAAAGAAAGACAAAAATCCTTCTATAACGGCATGGGCACCTTGCTGGAATGGACCCGCTTCCCGATTTAACCCCCCACCCCCACCCCCCCCCCCCCCCCCCCCCCCCCCCCAAAAAAAAAACAGAAAATTTTACCCTAGCGCTAGTTTAGTTCGAGGTTAGATTCTAATCCGGGGCTAAACTCCATAACCCCGACTCTTAATAATAATAATAATAATGAGCATTGTATAGGCGCTTTACCCAATTTCTTGAATCGGCTCAAAGCGCCGCGAACTGAACCCAACATGCACGCTCACGTGAATCACACGCATTCTCTCACACACTTGACATAAACACATTACAATCACGTGGTGCCAAGGGTCAGCTCAGCTATTTAAATTTCGGAATTTAGAATTGCATTTATTTTTTAAATTTGGTGGGCTGAACATTTCCAAAGCAGAGGGGGGGGAAGCCGGAGTACCCGGAGAGAACCCCCGACGATCGGCCTGAATGAACGGTGCCACATACGAGAAGGAAAACTTCTTTGTCCCGAGTGGGACTCGAACCCCTGACCTCTCGCATTGGTGACAAGTCTCTTTTACATGCGGGCCCAGGTGTCTAAGTGGTTATAGATACCAGAAAAGCTGAAAACGATCCGTGAGCGTAACAATGGGAGCATCAACACCTTTAAATGAGCCAGCCAAAAAAAAACAAAAAAAAACCCGCCAAAATTCCATAGAAAGCAAACAGCAGATTCTAAGCAAAATACAGGCTTCTCTTGCATCAAGATCTAAGTTCGGAAACTGTATCTTTAAGGAAACACGAATTTGAACCTGTCCATCCGTTCACCGCTCGCTCATGCTTCAAATACGTTTGTAAAGTCTCTACCCTGTTCTGCCCTGTTCTGTCACTCAGTGCTTGCTGAAACATAATCGTTTTTCTTTTAACAAAGCAGTCAAAACAGAACTCTAGCGATCGCGATGAAAGACAGATAATGGCGGCATTTCCACACCTCATCGTTCTGCTGGCAGAACTGACCCAACTCCGAGACTGAAATATCTTACTGCTAGTGGTGTAGATCACCACTCCACGGGGGTTAAACAAAATAGACGGGCGCTTTTCTGGTGCCCCTTCAAAAGTTTTGACGACGAGTCCTCTCAGCTGAAGCAGTTATTTTGGAAATATGAGCATACACATAATTATATACAGTATACACATAATTATATACTGTTACTGTTAGATTGTAATAGGGAGTTTGCACAAGTCGGTTTCTGGGCGATGAAGATCCCCGTTCATTCTAACCTAGGACCAGAAATCCCAAGCGTTTTTTCCAGTTTTTAATTTGGAAGATGGCTGTTGGAAAAACGCGGTGCTGTGGCGTTAAAAGCACACAAAAAAAACCACGTCAAGTGGAGGTGCTTGATTTTGAAGCGGCAGAGCACCAGAAAAACGTCCGTCCAGTTTGTTTATCCCCCGCGGTGTATTCTTCAGCTCCACAACTTGCTCTGCGGACACTACACCCAAAATCCGGAGCACGCATGCTCGGTGACCTCATTCCACATAGCTCGCCTCGACTGTGACGTCACCACCATCGAGTCTCAGCCACGGTTTGGAAAACTGACGGGAAAGCGTCATTTACTCCCCGGAGTCCTTTTCCATGTCTTTGACAATACAGATAATCTAACCTGCTAGGAAATCTGTAAATAACACGCTAATGATGTAAACTAAACCGACGATAATCAACTGAACTAAGCTCTCGGGAACTACTTTGCGGATATGATCAATTGTTGACGCGGTAGTGCTTCGGTTCCAGTTCGGTTGCTCCGCGTGTTTCGTTTCGCGCGGCGGAGAGGGTTTTGGCTGCTTACGAGTTATGCTCGCAGTGCACTGATGGGAGACGGATCGACCTACTTGCGCGTACGACCAGAGATGAGATGAGAGGCGAAATCGTCGCGTGGAGTCTGTTCTCAATCCCGACGTGGTACCCGCAGCAATCAAATCACCCTATTGATATGTTCGAGTAGAGAGCTGCAGAGAGCAGCAGTATAACCCGTTTTACGAGCGAAACTTTTCCGACAGAAAAGTCTAGGCGTAGGTAGTGTAACACGCGGGATGCGCTCCCAAGCGTGACGTGCCCCGGGTCCAAGCAGCTTGAGGCTAAAAGTGCCCCGGGAGTCAAACAAGCAGGGGAGTGCATCTGGCTTATTACACCGGCACAGCGGCGGCATCACTGAAGAAAAACGCGTTGACTGCCTCCAGGAATTTTGATGCGGGAACCTGCCGAGCTCGACAACGGTAGACGGACTAGCGGCCGGTGATCGAGGGGTCTAACATACAGGTCGGGGTGTTTGCATGGACAGCAGTACATGCATCACGTGCGTTCACATATCCCGTACCGCGCACGAGTATCCCACGCTCTTGACTCTTTTTTTCGGTTTTGGGTCTGTTTGCGAAAATCAGGCAAGATTAACGGTTCTTTGACGGCTCTTACTGCAGCAAACACGAGTATAATCAAAGTACAACATGTGTGTGTGTGTGTGTGTGTGTGTGTGTGTGTGTGTGTGTGTGTGTGTGTGAGCGGCAGTATAGATGTGATATTTGGCTGTACATTGTACATAATTATATACTGTTCTGTTTGATGCCTGCAGATTATGAATCTTATTTTATGATACATCCGTATAATGCCTCGCTCCCGCGGGAAACAAACCCCATCCTTGTCAAATACATCAATGTAGTATAAGACAATAAACAACTTGAACTTGAAGTGCAACACTCCCACGAGTGGGTGGGTGTTTAGGGGTTTAACTTCTTTTTCCACCACATACGGGTGATATCAAAGACAGGGCAACGATGAAAAAGCCAGCACAAATATTTGGCCCCAGCCGGAATCGAACTCACGACCCGAGCATTAGAAGTCCAACGCTCTACCATTCGACCACCCCGGCTCCCCCACTCCCACGAATCCAAACTGAAATCCACACAGACAATTAATTATGATTTATTTTTTTTTAAATACACCACTGGTGCACAACCCCAAACTAATTGAGTTAAACAAGTGGTTGTCTGCTTGATAAACCGCCCCTTCCTTTTCAACGCGGTTTTTCCGGTGCAACTCAAGACTTCAAAACGGAAAAACGCGGTGCTACTGCCAACCGGCTTTAGCTGAGACAGCAATGGCCGCCGAAACTTTTTGAATCTTTGAGTGGGTGTGATGGGAGTGTAACGATTTATTGTCCATAAACAGTCTGCAGAAAGGGAAGTGGTTTCCCCTCGCTTGACGTAGTTATGACGGTGGAGTATTTTGACATGACCCACCAGACTTTCTAACTTCTAAGACGCTCTCTGTTCGTGATAACCGCCCGCGGCTAAGCCAATCAGTTGGCTAAGATTCGCCCGCGACCTTCTTATCTCCCTTCCCCGGCGTTCCCTCCCTTTGCAATGACTGGGGGCTGAGCAAGAGAGAGTTGTTGAGAACTTTTCTTGCTTTTGCTTTGTTGAGAATTTTTCTTGCTTTTGTTTAGGGGGAGCGGGGGTGGACTTCTAATGCTCGGGTCGTGAGTTCGTATCCCGGCTGGGGCCAAATATTCGTGCTGGCTTTTTCATCGTTGCCCCCGTCTTTGATATCACCCGTATGTGGTGGAAAAGAACGTTAAACACTCACTCACCCACCCACCCACCCGCTTTTGTTTAGAGGGTAACGCGTCAGTGTGCGTGTACATGTGCACACACACACACACACACACACACACACACACACACACAGAGCGCAGAGAGAGAGAGAGAGAGAGGAAAAAGAAGAAAGAAGAGCCCGGGGGAAAATATTTTTAGACAACTGCGATGCTGGTACATTATGCAGCATAAGTGGAGTAACTGGTGTTTGTTGTTTTTTGACACCGTAACACCCCCCCCCCCCCTCCCAGCCCCACCATCACCACCCAAGACACACACTCTCCTTGTTATGCCTATCTGTGAAATTCCACGTATTTCTCGTATTTCATTCTATCATTTACTTTTTCGGTTGTGATGCTTATCTACGTGGACAAACAAGCATCGCATCAGACAGCTCTCAGATGCACCGACACACATAAATCTCAAAGGCACGCACGATCCCCCCCCCCCCCACACACACACACACACACCCACCCCCACCCCCGCACTCCCCTCCCTCTCAAGCGACTGAAGACACATTGCTTCACGGAGCGCATCGCCATTTGCATTTTTTTTTTCTGCTCTTCCGTCAAAATCTCTCCCTAAGCGCCGTCGGTGAGGCCACAGGAGCCGTGAATATCAGCGTATATCAAGACTTCATCATCATCATCATCATCATCATCATCACGTACGTGTGAGGCTGTAACTGTGGAAGCATCGAAGTGGTGTGATGCTAGCCTGGCACAACCACTGACGTAAATACGATCTGTGAGTCTAGAACTGCAGGGTGGTGGAACTTTCATCAATGTTGTTTTTCTTCTTTAAACGTGTGGGTTGTTTTGTACCCACGATGTACGACGCGTAAGGTTTCCTATGAGTCGTTTTGCACCCACGATGTACGGGGAGGGTTAAATTAATTAACGAGTGGACGCGAACTCAAACTTATCAATGACCATCTACAAAATTGTGCCCGGGAGCCGGCCTAATCGCAAAGGCTACGCGACGGTATTAGCTTCCGGGGCATGTAGTAAGAACTCGGCTAAATATAGTAGAAAATCTTTGCCCCTTTTAAAATTTGTGTGCATAGTAAAATATGGCAATTTGGTGCTTTTTGTTGGCTTTGTAAACAAGTTTCATGCCAGGTAATAGTAAAATTAGGGAAAAATGAGGCTGGCTTGTGGACTATTTGTATTCATGCGCGGCTGGCACAGGAGCCAGCAGACGACCGTGGAATGAGGGGGTATGTGGTCGCTGCCAACATTGCCAAAAAACGGAATATTGGAATTTGTTTAAATTTCCTCTACGCATGAGTCTATGGCTGCCTGATTTTTGTGAATTTTTTGGTGAATTTTAAAGCATTTCTAGGGTGTCATCTGCAGCGTTATGTGTAAGAGGAATATATAGCGTTTTCCTCCAGATTTGCATCTGTATCGCGTAGCCAAAGGGTCAGTGGCCTTTCAATGGCTCATCATACCGGTTCTGGCGCCGGATCACAGGAACATGGATATTAATAAGTGAATCCATGTTCCGCCTGCCGCGTGTAATAATGACGGGCGACCCAAAGGATCCCATCGGCACACGCGCTCGTGGAGATGTGAGCAGTGTATGAAGGAATCTGGTTACGCGAAGGTCTAATGAGTTCTGGGGTCAGGCATATCGGCTGCCGGACGCTTTGGGCATCTTGAATGATGAGATGAAATTGTAGATATAGACTCTCTCTCTCTCTCTCTCTCTCTCTCTCTTAGAAATATAATGTTACTTTAGCCTTGCCCATTTTTTTGTGGTCTTTTCTTGAATTTCTTTTTATGTTTGCTTGTGTAGTCTTTTTATTTGTTTGTTTGTTGTTGTTGTTGTTTTGTTATGATAAAAACAAACAAACAAACAAAAATCCGAAAACCACTATCGCGTTTTCTGTTTGGGGTTTTGTTTTTGTTAGGTTTTGATGTTGTTGTTGTTTTGTGTTTGTTTGTTGTTGTTGTTTGCTTGTTGTTTTGTTTGTTGTTGTTACTTTGTTTTGTTTTGTTTTTGTTCGTTTTGTTTTTGTTTTGTTTTTTGGGGGGTGTTGTTGTTGTTTTGGGGGGTGTTGTGTTGTTGTTTTGTTTTGCTTTGTGTGTGTGTGTGTGTGTGTGTGTGTGTGTGTGTGTGTGTGTGTGTGTGTGTGTGTGTCTGTGTCTGTGTGTGTGTGTGTGTGTGTGTGTGTGTGTGTTTTGGTTTGTTTGGGGTTTTTTTTTTTTTTTGTTTGGTTGGTTTTTTTTCCCCCTAAAATACGCCAGGAAAAGCTAGACCGCCTCCGTGGCCTAATGGATAAGGCATCGGCCTCCTAAACACGCCGGATCGGTTGTACCAGTGTGCTAGCCGGGGATTGCGGGTTCGAGTCCCGTCGGGGGTGTTCATTTTTGTTTTAATTCGTAAATTATTTCAATATTTTATCTACCTATTAGTAAACAAACTGTACGTATCTCATTTTTCTTTCATAGGTTCATATGAATTTATTCCTGTAAAAAAAAAATTGTCTTATTTATTGGTTCTATTTGATATGTTTTACTACGTTTCCTTTTAGTTTCATTATTCATATGTATCAGATAGAACTGAATAGAATTTGGGGTTGTTGTTGTTGTTCTTATGTTGTTGTGTTTTTCTGTTGTTTTGTTGTTATTGTTGTTTGATGTTGTTTTTTTGGTTGTTGTTGTTGTTGATGATCTAAAATATGCTATTAGCAGCCAGACCGCCTCCGTGGCCTAATGGATAAGGCATCGGCCTCCTAAACACGCCGGATCGGTTGTACACGTGTGCTAGCCGGGGATTGCGGGTTCGAGTCCCGTCGGGGGTGTTCGTTTTCTTTTATAGTTTTTTTTTTTAATGTATTCCTTTTTAAAATATAGTTTATCGTATTTATTGTTTCTATTTGTTATGGTATGCTGTTATTATAAGTTTCAATGATTATTCATACGTATCAGATAGTACTGGAAACTATTTGGGGTGCCCCCCCCCCCCCCCCCCCCACACACACACACACCTTTCCGGCTGGGGCCAAATATTTGTGCTGGCCTTTTTTCTCGTTGCCCCGACTTTGATATCATCCTTACGTGGTGGAAAAGGACGTTAAACTCCCCCCCCCCCCCCAAAAAAAAATCTGAACTGATTAATTTTTTTTTCAAGGCTTCACAGTTATGACACTTACGGTGACAGGTGAAAAGATATATTATAGGGAAAAAAGGTACAGGGAAACTAAACCAGCAAGGTAAACAGTTTAACTGAATTCTTCCTGTGTAATAACCCACTTTGAATATACCCCCCTCAACACCGAAACCATGCAGAAAGTTCTACCGTCAGTGGTCAGTATCTTTATGTAAGCCTTTTACACACACACACACACACACACACACACACACACACACACACACACACACACACACACACACACACACACACACTTTTGTAACGCTCTAATTTAACTCTACCCCCGAAGAAATTCCCATCGAAGCCACGAAAACCTACCAACGGCAGTATATATCCCCAGACGACGCCATTTTTTTTTTTTTTTCCTCACTGCGACACTCAACACTCAACACCCCAGCCAAATATCGATCGGTATGTGAGTTAAGTGTCGCCTTGAACTGACGCAGAAACCTGGTCAGGTTGATGTACGGCAGATTAAAATATTCTATTACGCAAACTGATCGCTGTAGGGGCTGCGACAAGAAGCCATTTGTTCCTGCTGCGTCTCACCTTATCCGCCCAGGCAAGACTGGCTGCCTATCATAACTAGGCCATCTTGCTGTTAACACAATTCGTACCGGGAACGAGTCTCCCACGGTTTTTTTTTTTTTTTTTTTTGGGGGGGGGGTTGTTGTTGTTTGTTTGTTTGTTTGTTTGTTTGTTTTGGTTTTGTTTTGTTTTAACCCTTTTCCGGTTTTGGCCTTGTATGCGAAGAACAGACAAGATTTACAGGTTCCAGAACGGCTCTTATTGCAGCAAACACGATTATAATCAAAGTGCAACGCTCCCCTTAAAGCCGGCTCTTAACTGGGCGCTGCGGAGCGCCACAGTGCTGTCCACAGTTATGACACAGTTGTGATTTGGGGGGTTTCCGCCGCTGTGGCGTCGTCACAGCAACCTGGATTTCAAATAGCCACAACTGTGACTGTGGTTTCCACAACAGATTCTGATTGGCTGTACTACGTCACTCGGCGCGCGCAAACATGGCGGACAGTGCATCTTCAATCGGTTTGTCACCGAGCACAGCTGTGTTCAGTTTTGTAGTTAGTAGACGGACCGAGCGCAACGACTGTGATGTGCACATGTGTGTTTCGCGCGCTGTGCCCAGTTACAGATCTAAGCTCCCAACAAAAAGCTTTTCGAAGTGTGAAACAAATTTACAGAGTCGACCGTGCAAACACCGTCAACTCTGTCACAGTTGCAGAGTTTTCAGCGTCCCTGAAACCCCAATAAAAGCCAAGGGCAGCTTGATTTCACAGCTCAGTTTGCGTTTTGACACTGAGCGAGAGAGATCGTGCAGCACTCAACATCCGCTAGGCACTGTAGCGATGTGTCTCACTCACTGACCCAAAACCATATAATACGTGACGGCAAACTCGTGCTCTGGATTTGTAAGGGTCCCCGAAGCGCTGAAAACTTTGCAACTGTGACAGAGTTGCCTGAATTATGCACAGTCGAATGAGTCGCAGTATTTAAAAAAAAAAAAACCCGCTAAGTTTGCGGCTTTTTGCTGAGATTGCAGACCTTTAAGTGCAGGCTTAAGCCAAATTGAAATCCATGCAAATACATTTTGCTTTTCAGTGAGGCCACTGGCGCCCGGCCCCAAGCTTACGTGGTAGGAACTGAGTTGGCATTCCTCTCTTGTATTTTGCGTTCCTCTATTGTCCCGTATCAAGTATCAAGTCTTTTTTTTTAATAAAGCCTACTCGAGGTCTTCCGAAAGCGACTCAGTCGCACCGGCGTTATCACAGATTAGCAACAACAACAAAAAAGGGGAGAGAAACTGTTTTTTTTTTTCTTCTTTTTTTTTTTTCGTCCAAAGAGTTGCCCCCCTCTGCCTCAGACAGCAAGAGCCGGGTGAGAAGTCAAGCCGTGACCTCCATGACAGGTTTTTCGTGTAAGTTTAAACGTACATGGATTAATTTCTACTGAGCGCGTTTGCACAGTCGAACAAACAACTTCATATCCTTGCAACACAAGAATCTCTCTCTCTCTCTCTCTCTCTCTCTCTCTCTCTCTCTCTCTCTCTCTCTCTCGTTTCATATTTTAATCAGTTCAAGTCTTCATCGTCCTTTCTTTCGTGGCTTAGCAACGGCAAAATTATAGAAAGCCACATATGTCAAAAGATTTTAAAATTCACACTACATGAGCTGTAGCAACGACAAAATCATAGAACGCCACATGTGTTTAAGAAAAATCTAAAATTCACACTACATATTAAGATCTGGAATTTAACAGATAGACATAACAAGGAGAGTGTGTCTTGGGTGATGTGTGTGTGTGTGTGTGTGGAGGGGGGGGGTGGCGAGGGGGGGCGGTGTCAAAAAAACAACAAACACCAGTTACTCCACTTACACTGCATAATGTACCAGCATCGCAGTTGTCTAAAAATATTTCCCCTGCGCTCTTCTTTTTTTTTCTTTTTTTTTTCCCTCTCTCTCTCTCTCTCCCTCTTTCTCTCTCTCTGCACGTTTTGTGTGCGGTTGTCGTAACCAAGCACGCCCACAACAAGAAAAAGATAAGAAGCTAGAGAGATGGGAAAAAAAGTCTATCAACCGAAAACGTTTACCAGACGAAAAACAAACACTTTAACACTTTTTCCCCCCTAAAGATTTTCGGAAGTTCGAGATTGCGCCGGTTTGGATTTCCACCTTATCAATGGGTTTTATGCGTTGTCTTGGAAAAGTATCCCCTTAGAATGTGTCTTGACAAACTCGTGTTAGCGAATATCGAAAGACAAATCGACATCCGTCAGTCTCCTGTCTTGGAGAAACAGAGTGTTTCCGCTGATAATGACATAGTTTTTGGCTTAAAGGGGCGAATGCTACCATTTTTTTTTTTCTACAGGCTAAAGAAAGTCATAAATCTCTATCATTAGAAGCCGCAAAGTCACGAAACTGGTCGCAGCGGCCAAAAGGAACATGCATTCATTTGGAAAACAGCCTCAGTGCTTTGAAAGGGGTAGTTTTTCCCTTCAGGCCGGCCGGCACCGCAGGTGCCGTAGTTCCCGGGCTAATGTTAATAATTTGGTTAATTTGGTTAATGTTGGGATATTTTTGAGAGGAAGCGTGGAATGCGGCCCTGACCTGCAGTCCCAAACCACACGGACCTCCATAGCAGAACTCACTACGAACCTAGAGACTTTAAATCTAAACGGCCGAAGAACAATGGGAAATTACTATTATTATTTAGACCTAAACGCGTTATTTATCCTAGCTAAACGCGTTTCATGAGTACCAGGCCTGGGGATGAGATGCGAGTGTGAAAATCTAAGTGGGCGTAGAACAATGGGAAATTGCTATCGTTAAACGCCCGTTTAGATCTAAACGCGTTTATGATAGCTTAGCGCGCTTCGTGAATACCAGACCTGGGGTTAAAGGCGCGAGTGTGAAAATGGTTCATGGTTACTTGCCAAGACAACGAAGATGATGCACTGGTGTATATCTTGTTCACGGTCACGCTAAATTCATCTGGATTCCGGTTTCGTTTTGCTCGTTACCACAGGCTTTTATCTCTGACCTTATCTTCGGCAAAACTGTCAGAACCATAAACCTCGAGCTGCCAAATCTTGAACTGAACAGTCAACCCACATCTACAGCCAAGCACGGCGACAGCTCCTGTCAAAACCATTCCGCAGCCAGCGATAAGATCCCAACAATCACTTACTTAAGCTCAGTTGGTGTAGTTCGCCCGTTAGGGGGTGCAAATGTATGCCAGTCAATTCCGTGGACATTTCGCATAAAGTCGCAGAACGAAGTCAGCGGCCACGTGACTTCACCTCGCCAGACCCCGGAGTACATTAGCACCCCCTCCAGCGTTGCGGGGATACAGTCGCCCCCGTTAGCAGACGACCGGAGTTTATTTGCCCCTCCTGCGCATGACTGGTATACATTTGCACCCCTTAACGGGCGAACTATACCAATTGAGTCTTACTTAACGGTCTGACAGCTTCTGTTTTTTGTTTTTTTAAAGATGGTGCGAAGAAAGGTAGTATGTTGTGGTGGTGGGGGGGGGGGGGGAGAGACGTGAGGTTGGAGGAGGGGGTGAAGGCGAACGGAAAGCGGTCTAATCTGGTCTTGAAATCAGTATAGACCAGTGTGAGAGACCTTCAGAAAATGTTTTGTGGTATTAGCGGGGCAAGACTGCGCAAATGAAAAGAAACTAATCTGATAAATAGTAATAATAATAATAACAATGTGTTGCCATTGCCGCTGCAGACGCTGATAATTCTATGATACTTGTGCGTCAAAATTTTACAAGCTCTCATCATCATCACCATTATCTCTCTCTCTCTCTGCGTGTCAGTCAGTCAGTCTCTGTGTGTGTGTGTGTCAGTGTGTGTGTGTGTGTGTGTGTGTGTGTGTGTGTGTGTGTGTGTGTGTGTGTGTGTGTGTGTGTGTGTGATTTAATCATCCTGTTACTATAGCACGGTCCTCGATATAAGCAATAACGGAAGGTGTGAAGCTATAATTATTTGCCTGGCTCACAGTCGCACTGCGCGTCAAATGCTGCATAATATATG
The DNA here is from genome assembly GCA_018292915.2 of Batillaria attramentaria. NCBI lineage: Eukaryota > Metazoa > Mollusca > Gastropoda > Batillariidae > Batillaria > Batillaria attramentaria. The sequence goes on from JACVVK020000237.1 coordinate 204,506, forward strand.
GGAACAGTTTGACGCGCATCTCCGGGCGAATTTCAAGTGCCTCCTCAACAGCGATCAGTACTTCGTCTCAACTTTCCCCAATAATACGACACTTGCCAAGTGTTACAACGAGTCAGCCACCTCAAGTTCAACAATGTTTTAGACAATCACGTCTTTTCTGACAAGTAAATTCTCAGCCCGCTCGTCGCTTGACATGTTTATACCAACTCGAAAGTTTGCGCCATAGTTCAGATCACTTTATCACTTGTTTACTCGCCGGAGGAGGCAAACAGTTCCAAGCCGGGTGATTAAAGCCGGCGTGAATATGAAACACAAACAATCCTGACGCTGAATTCAATTACCCACCCTCGCAAGCCGCTATTGCAGGGGCTGGCAACAAAAAGGCAAACAGTCCTTAACAATCCTTACGCCACGACCCCACGATAACTCCCAGTCACAAAGGGAAACATTAACACCAACGACACGCAACAGCCAGGCGCCTTCCCTGACAACCAGCCGACACCTTGTCCTGTTCAGGTGGAAACCCTGAGTGAGTAATTACGGGCAGATTAATTGGCTGTCCCCCCATCTGTCCGCCGCTTTCAAGACACACCGATGGCGCATCGGACGTACAGAGGACCGGACGCAGCAAGGGTTGTGGACACAGATCGCACAGACCTGCAGCGAGCTCGCACTCTCGCCGAGTAGATTTTCTGTTCACACGATACCAGCGTGCACTATGTAGTTAGTAGACACACCGAGCGCAACGACTGTGATGTGCACGTGTGTTTCGCGCGCCGGCTGTGCCCAGTTAAGAGCAAGCCTAAGAATGGCCGATCCACCATGCACGGTATTGAAACCTGGCCGCATGAACATTGTGTGCCCTGGATCTAAACTAGAACTACAACGGATTATAGTTACATTCTCTGTAGAGTTCGATTTTGGGTGGGGTGGTGGGGCGGGGGGGGGGGTAAAGTAAGGGGTGGGGATGCGGGTTGGTTTGGTGTCCACTTCATTGCCCTCCAATCTTAGACGAGGGGGGAAGATGCAAACAATACAAAACACTCATAATAATACTACGCTCTCAAATTGCAGCACCATCTTTTTAAGTTGGATACGCTACAGACCCTTATTCGATTCACACCTCTCTCTCTTCTCGTCCAAAGCCTCGCGAGAATCATTCCCACTCCCGTTCTGCCCTTCAAAAGAAATCTCCCCCCGGACACTCATCCGAAAAGACCCTTGTTAAGACGTCTCGTCCGATAAAAGCCTGAAAAGAGTTCTAGAGGACATGGCTACAGCGGGGAACCAGGCTAGAACACGACGCTTCAAACAGCCCCGTCTGGTCTAAACTTACTCCAGGACAACACTGCTTGATTGACAGTCATTGCCTCCTCCTCTAAAACCTTGCCTCAAAACGACTGAGCAAACGGCTCGGGGGAGGGGGGAGGGGTGGGGAGAGGAGGGGCAGGGTTGCGTTTACTCTGGAGTAAAAGAGCGGAGCGGGGAGGGAGGGGTAACATTGATCCATACTGGCCGCCTCTGCAATCAAGGAGCAATTTCTGTCCATTCAGTTCAACCCCCCTCCTCACATCTTCACCGATATTTACATACTTAACCGGTTCCGGGGAGTCTGTTAAACGGGGTGTTGGTTACCGTGTATTAGTTGTCTGTCTCTTTCTCTCTCTCTCACACATCCCTCCAAATTTGGGTAATTGAAGAGGGGTTTGTTCAATTTGTTTCACCATCATACTGGAAGGACGAGTTTTGCACTAACGATTTTGTTACGAAGAGGACTAAATTCTAAAGAAATCGGTTGAAGAAAGGTTTGTTCAAATTATCTCATTGTCATACTCGACATCGGATCATAGTCATACTTTCGATACGCATAGGACTAAATGTCTAAAGAAATCAATTCCCGGCTGGCATCATTGCATGCTGGACAGTCAGGCCATTTTCCCTTCCGTGTCCAGTCGATAATATTCTTTCGCTGTCGAGGGCTCGTTGAATTTGCTTTAGTACTGTGTCAAGCATGGCATTGTCAAGAATCATCTGGATACCACAGGAGGAATTTCTGTGCCCGCTGCGAATCGAAACTGTTGCTTTGAGTATTTACTCACTGGATACCAAACTCTTTGGACACGTGACTATGCAAGCCTCGAGTAAACTGAAGGAATTTGATATCAATACTCTTCTGTCTGTTTTAAATTTTGTTTTCCTTGCAGGGGTGGGGCCGGAGAGGGAGGGAGTACCGACTGCTATAATAATAATAATAGCGCCTAACCTGATCTAAGCTCTAGGCGCTTTACATGAAATACATATTTATTCATATTAAGACACAAAAGACAGATAAAACAAACACAAGACAGGTAGAACTGATAAAACAGATAAAAAAACTAATAAAAACTTATATCCACACACACACACACACACACACACACACACACACACACACACACACACGCACTCACACCAGCAGAACGACAACATGGCACGGCTGTCATTCCGTCTGTTGAATTTGACTTGCTGTGGCAGACGCTGGGCATTGGCTCTTTCAAGTTTTCATGGGCCAAGAAGCTGTTACTCGAAATCAGGCCTGACGTTTTATGGGAACAGCAAGAGCAGTTCCTGTAACACCAAAACCTTCCCGTTGGCATAAACGTCTCCTTCAGACAAAACCTTCAGGTCGTCCCAAGCCTGCCGCTGATTGACAGACAGGCGAAGCCATAAAGGTGCACGCTAAAACGAAGGGATCAGAAAATTCAATAACTGTATAGAGCAAAGTCGTGTCCTGCTGTCCGTGGCAAGAAAAGTGTTCCTGTAGAACAAAAGTGAGATCGTGTGTTTGGAGAGGGTTTCTGTTCTTGCGTTCTGCAAGCTTTCTTTCTCTCTCGGTTGTGAAAGAATTCTAGGAAGGTAAAAAAAAAAATGAAAAATAACTTTTAAAAACTATCGTTGTCTAGGAAAAAAGGACACAAGCGCTATGCGTTCGAAAGAAGCTTTGTCCCTTTTGTCCAGAGAGGCGTTTTTAGAAGCAAACAAAGGCATTCGTCAAGTGTAGAGAGTAAACATGCGTAATGCAATCGACTGGAGTTCCAAATCGTGTTAACAGAGAATGGGTGTAAGGTTTTGTTTGCATGTTTGAGTGTTCCTGGGGTCTCAGGGCGTTAAGACGTTTGTCTAATTTTTTTTTCTTTTTGTTTTGGAGCTTAGCGCGAACATTCTAAAACAAGACATACATATGGAAGCCAGCCTGGGCAGACTGGTAGAGCGTTGTACTTCCAATGCTCGGGTAGTGAGTTCGAATGTGGGTGAGCGAGTGAGTGTTTAGGAGTTTAACATCCTTTTTCACCACGTGTGGGTGATATCAAAGACGGGGCCACGAGAAAAAGACCAGCACAGATATTTGGCGCCAGCCGGGAGTTCGCATTTGGCTTAGAGCCCAAAATATACTGTCTTTTTATTCGTTGCCCCGTCGTTGGTATCACCGTCACGTGGAGGGAAAGGACGTGACAGGTCACAGAATACAATTGTTTTTCTGGGCCCGCATGTAAAAGTCGGGGTTAGGGAGTTTAGCCTCGGGTTAGAGTCTAACCTCGAACTAAACTAGCTCTAGGATTAAATTTTCTGGGGTTTGTTTGTTTGTTTGTTTGTTTGTTTGTTTGTTTGTTTTAAATCAGGAAGCAGGTCCATTCCAGCAAGGTGCCTTTGCCGTTATAGAAGGATTTTTGTCTTTCTGTCTTCGCTTCCTTTTTTAATTTAATTTTCTTTTGGGGTTTCTTTAGTCCTATTCCGGGTTAGGCCCGTAGCCGTGGGTTAAATTAACCTCGAGTTCTACATACGGGCCCTTCTCTTTGGCTCCTTCTAATGTCATGCAGCACACTTCATTCCAAACAGATTTCCCAACCAAAACACACAATGGTTTCCAGAAGCAAGACATGTTTACAAAAGCCAACGACACACGTAATACATGCGGACTAGGTAAACTATGCAATGGACGCAAAGTATGTAGTGTACGTAGTAGATGTAAACTACGTCATTTTACAGCACTCGCCAGTGCAAACTTTCAGTGAGTTAACTATGAGTGCTTTGCGTCTGAAAAATAGTACTGAAACGGAGAGCGAAAGTGTGAGTTGACTTTCCATAACCCACTCAGTGGTTTACGAGTTCACAAAAACACACTCCAGTTACGCCATCAATCAGAAAATGCGTCATTTCAAACATTTGAAACTCATACGTCACAGCCGGTGCACAGTTATTTTGCTCACTTTTGGGGGTGAAATTTTATTTTCCTTGGATCAAGTAAAAATTCAGAGAAAATTCTCTGCGAAGTATTTGCGGTGCACATTTGAATGTCAGTACATGAGCTCACGCTTTGAATGATATTCTTCTTAACATCAAGCAATTTCAACTGCCCTACGCACCATTTCCTCACTAGTCAGTGCGCAGAATTTTTAGGGGATACAAAAGTCACCAGTCACCGTACCAGAAAAATAAAATGTCACAATAAATGTATGCGACTAGAGCAGTAGAGGTAAGAATATGAATGCTCGTGGTATAAACAGGAGGCTCGGTAGCTACACAAACAATCGAACCATCTCGGGGTTAGTCTTTCGCCGTAAACCACGAGAACTAATCATGTAAGCTCTATGTATGTAATGTAATGTGCATAGTGTATGAATGGTTGGCAACGTATGTAAGGTATGTAATGTATGTATTGTACGTAATGTTATCCGTTATGTCATCATATACTAAAAAAGATGAAAAAGAAAAAAAAGTCAACGACATTGACCACTTGAGCGAGTGTAGGCCAGTGCCCTCGTGTTTCCTACAAAACGACATGACCTGCGTCTGATGACATTACTACAGTACAGGAGGGTTACTGTCGAATGTCAGGTCTCAGTATCAGGTCTCAGTCACATCCTGGGTTAGGGATCCAAGCGAACAACCTTTTTGGTGGATACATCTTTTGCGTGGTGGCTAAGCACAGGAAAACGTCAGGCTAATGTAAGAAAAATGGCGGCGTACCTAACCTGTACGATGATGTTTACTAGCTGAGCTTGATTGAAGTTAGAATGGGATCCCCTATGGCGCACAGCGAACCTCAACTTGCAGTGTTTTGCGTTGGACATTTTCCACTGAGACACGCACGCACTGTAGCTTATAGGGCTAAAGTGTATATTTTCGTGGAGCGTTATTCAGCGTCAGTTGTGTCCTATCATTATACACTGGTCCAGCCACCACAGAGATATAAACGTGTTGAATTTTTTCCTATGGTTGGATCCATGACCCTCGATTACAAGAGAGGGACATCATGACTAGTCTCAGTACTGCTACCATCGTCAGGGATGGATGACAGTCTGGGGTTTCCTACCATTAGCAAACACTCTCGACATCACACTATCATCCTCAAGAGGGAGCCGGGATAGCCAAAAGGTAGAGCGTCGGACCCTCAATGCTCGGGTCGTGAGTTCGAATCCTGGCTGGGGCCAAATATTTGTTCTGGCCTTTTTAGCGTTGCCCCGTCTTTGATATCACCCTTACGTGGTGGAAAAGGATGTTAAACTCCCAAACACCCACCCACCATATCGTCCTGAATATTATGCAAAAGCTCCCGACCCCTCCGTGGATTCCTACCCATGATCTGGAAGAAACACCACTGGAAATGGCAAAGACTTTCGCAGAGGGATAAAAAAAAAAGAAGCTCTAGAACCGTTTCGTTATGATGCCGCAGTCCCATTTCTTGTAGTTACAGTCTTACCAGGGACTTACATATCTATGTAGGTCCTTGGTCTTACTTACACAATCCTTCCACAAAACCAGTGTAACATTCGAGATGAACTCCCCTACACCAATTACTTCGGGGCGACAATGGACGACCCCACTCTTGTCAATCAAAAGGGTCGAGCCACCAGAATTCAGCCAATCGCGTCCCGCGGCATAATCAGCACGACACAGACATGATCTGACAAACTTTCTTGTAAGACATTTCAACAAGGAAGCACATGTAGTTTCGATATCGCAATATCTTGGAAAGAAAGCAGTAAGTCCACTGACGTCATTTGAGGGGGAAAAATATTACGTCAATCTCTTTCATCTTGAAATCACCCCTTTTTCCCATACAATGACGTCATGGACGTACTGTGTTTTTGCCAATTCACGTCAGAGTAAAGGGGCACAGAGTTTTTCCTGTGCTACATTTCAAACGTTTCAAAGGCCCATCTTTGTTCTGAGCTCTTTTTGGTGGCGTCTAAGATCGTACCGATTAGGCACCCGCACAGTGACAACATTTCACATACACGGCAAAGTAATGGGGGCTTGTCGAGTGGAGTCGTCTACTACTTTGGGGCGACAATTGCAAGGCCACGTCGCCATAGCAGTTTCGACGACAAGCTACGTCCGACACACCGTATCGCCAAAACCATCTTGCCTTTTTTATCTGAACTTCCAGTGCTCGGGTCGTGAGTTCGAGCCCCGGTTGGGGCCAAATAATTGTGCTGGCTTTTTCATCGTTGTCCCGTCTTTGATGTCACCCGTATGTGGTGGAAAAAGGACGTTAAACTCCCAAACACCCACCCGCCCACCGCCTTTTTATCTTTTTAATTTTTGTGGGTTTTTGTTTTCTTTTTCTTTTTTGTTCTTTTTTTTTTTTTTTTGGGGGGGGGGGGGTGATGGTGGTGGTTGGTGGGTGGGTGGTTGGGGGTGTTGGTGGGGGGGGGGGTCTTCAGAGCTAATGGGTGGGAGGAAACGAGAGGATTTGCGACGGTGATCGTTGCAACGCCCATGACTCACGCTACCCACATCCACCCCTGCCTTCTGTGTTCCCCGACCATCACCTAATTGCGAGACGTCCGTCGGATCTGTAATGGAAGCCCGCGAAATGAACCGGGGATGTAGCCAGGTTACGAGCCAGCGACTTTCCCCGGCACCCATTTCAACCTAACAGGCCGCAATCGAGCCGTCGCTGATCGGCGTTTTGGTGACTACCGCTTCCAGCCCGCACCCCGCCCTAAAACTCCCTGTGGGACTACTGGCAAGATGGCTTGTGACAGTTAAAGGCAGGGAGGGGGGAGGGGGTTAATCAAGATGGCACAGAGTATTTCCTGTCAGAGCTTCATTTCAAAAGTTTGAAAGGCGATTAATTTTGACGAGATCGGTGAGATTTTAGCGTAGTGCAAACTTCGATCGATCGTGAGGCCGATTCATCGCGGCCGATTCTGGTGCTCAAACGCATCCACACTGCACCAAACACGCTTCTCAAGATATCTGATGGAGGTGGGTGGGTGTTTGGGGGCTTAACGTCCTTTTCCACCACATACGGGTGATATCAAAGACGGGGCAACGATGAAAAGGCCAGCACAAAATATTTGGCCCCAGCCGGGATACGAACTCACGACCCGAGCATTAGAAGTCCAACGCTCTACCATACGGCTCCCCAGATATCTGATGGAAACAACGAGTGACAATCAGCAGTTAATGTAAGCAACAGTTGTCTTACGCTATTTTAGTCTCTTTTGAGCAGAAACGTGCATTTCAGGTTGGTGATCACTGAAGTCTCGCCGATATCGTCATATTACCGCCACTTTTTGAGCTTTAGCTGCTACATGTAGGTGCGCAGGTGGGTGGGTAGGTGGGTGTTTGGGGGCTTAACGTCCTTTTCCACCACATACGGGTGATATCAAAGACGGGGCAACGATGAAAAAGCCAGCACAAATATTTGGCCCCAGCCGGGATACGAACTCACGACCCGAGCATTAGAAGTCCAACGCTCTGCCACTCGGCCATCCCGGCTCCCTCATGTAGGTGCGGCAATGTCCTAGAGTGTAGTAGGTGCATGAAATATGCCGCACAAACTTATGATTTGTCAGATACAAGCCTCAATAGCAAGCTAGTGTGCTTTCACCTAGGTGTCACCCCCATACAGCGTATCACAAAGCACGGACGTTTACCTTCCCTGTGAATCAGGGCCCGCATGTAAAAGTCGGGGTTAGGGAGTTTAGACCCGGGTTAGAGTCTGACCTCGAACTAAACTAGCTCTAGGGTTAAATTTTCTGTTGCTTTTTGTTGTAAATCAGGAAGCGGGTCCATTCCACCATGGTGCCCATACCGTTATAGAAGGATTTTTGTCTTTATTTCTTCGCTTCCTCTTTTATTTAATTTTGTTTTGGGGTTTCTTTTGTCCTAGTCTGGGTTAGGCCCATAGCCGTGGGTTCAGTTAACCTCGGTTTTACATACGGGCCCTGAATACGACTTTCACTAGTTAACACGTTCCTGAAACGTAAGGACGTGCGAATCCTCACATTTTAAACACGCAGCTTTAACTACGAAAAATCTCAAAACTTTTGATTCGGAGTAACACAGGAAACGCTCCCCGCCGTTTTGACTAACGCCCGGTCTGCGAGACGACTGAGCAGATGGGTAGTGACAGTTAAAAGCAGGCTGCCTTAGTGTGAGCCCTCGTGTGCACATTGAACACGCGGGGAGGGGGTTGCGGGGATCATCCCTTTATCCCAGGGTTTAGTGTTATGAAGGATGGTGGGGGGTCGGTCAGGGATGGTCCAAACTCAACGCTGGGTAAGCGATTCCGCAGGACAGACAATTGTACCTTTCCTTCTTACCTGGGATTTAGGGGAGTGGGGGAGGGTGGGAAAGTAGGACAGGGAGATTTCAAAATCATTTCTGGGTAAATGATTCTGCGGGACTAACGATTGTAATTTCGTCTTTCTACCTGGAGTTCAGTGGAGTTGGGGGGAGGGGGAGATCAGGGCCCGTATGCAAAAGTCGAGGTTAATTTAACTCACGGCTACGGGCTTAACCCAAACTAGGTCAAAAGAAACCCAAAAGCAAAATTAAATTTTAAAAAAAAGGAAGCGAAGAAAGGAAGAAAAAAATCCTTCTACAACAGCTTCTACCTTGCTAGAATGGGTCCGCTTCTTGATTAAAAAAAAAAAATTAACCCTAGAGCTAGTTTAGTTAACTCAGGGCTAAAAGCCCTAACCTCGACTATTACATACGAGCCCTGGGTTATTTCAAACTCATCACTAAGTACACGATTCTGTGTCCAAACTACTGTACCTTGCCCGACCATTACATTGATTTCGGGTCATTAGCCCGACAACCCAACTATCCAGTCAGACGCGTCTGGCAGTTACGGAAAAATGGTAACAATCTGGATGGTAACCTTCGGCGTAGCAGTCGTAACGGACACAGCGGGTCCTCCAGGCGAACCACAATACTAACTCTCGTTTTAAAAGACTGTTGTTCTGTGTATCAGATCATCACAACTGGACACTTGCGGAAGCGGTTACTAAGGCTGAAAGTAGTGAAGGTGGCGTCTACAGAACAGTACTGGCGCTTGCACAGACTATTTTGGCTATTGAATGTCCTGCACACTTGGAATCCCGTGAAAGACACATACCTTTGAAATTCCGCAGAGTTAAAATCAACGCTAAATGTTTGTAATCTCCTATCTTTACCTGGCAGGAAAGTCGCACCTAGTTTTGCTACCTTTTTGAAAGACTGTAAAGCCGTTGTGTAGAGCAACGCTACTGAGTCATTCACCAAGTTCTCATTACTAAACACGTTTTTCTATTCTCTGTAACTGCCGTAAGTGTATGTGAGCTGTATTTCATGCAGTTTGTAATTAAAATATCGATCACCACTTTTGTTTGTTGACCTTCACAGTGATTGTTGTTGCTTACATTTACTCTCCACGTTACACCACCTTGTCGTTTGCATTTCTTGTTTGTTAATGTTGTTCCCCCATGCCTGGGGAGCCGGGATAGCCGGATGGTAGAGCGTTGGACTTACAATACTGGGGTCGTGAGTTCGAATCCCGGCTGTGGCCAAATATTTGTGCTGGCCTTTTTCTCGTTGCCCCCGTCTTTGATATCACCCATACGTGGTGGAAAAGGACGTTAAGCTCCCCCACAGCCCCCCCACACACACACACACACACACGCGCACACACACACACACACACACCGGCCTCCACATGCCGCAGTAGGGACCAAAAGAAATGAAATCTTTGTAAGCAATACAGGGCTATCATTTAGGTGCTTTAGTCTTGGACCACTTCCGGGGGGGGGGGGGGGGGGGGGGGGGGCGGGATAGCCGATTGGTAGAGCGTTGGACTCCTAATGCTCGGGTCGTGAGTTCGAACCCCGGCTGGGGCCAAAAATTTGTACTGGCCTTTTCCTCGTTGCCCTGTCTTTGATATCACCATTACATGGTGGAAAAGGACGTGAAACTCCAAAACACCTACCCCCCCCCCCCCCACACACACACACACACCACATGCTGCTGTAGGGACCAAAGGAAATAAACTCTTTGTAAGCAATACAGGGTTATCATTAAGGTGCTTTAGTCTTGGACCACTTGCAAAAGTTCTGCCGTTAGCTCAGGTCTCAAGTCCACAGTCTTCGCAAAATCAACACCGGCTGTGTCTTGGTGCTAAAGCCTGCTCTTAACTGCGGAGCGCCACAGTGCTGTCACAAGTTGTGACACAGTTGTGATTTGGGGGGTTTCCGCCGCTGTGGCGTCATCACAGCAACCTGGATTTCACAATAGCCACAACTGTGACTGTGGTTTCCACAACAGATTCCGATTGGCTGTACTACGTCACATGGCGGACAGTGCGTCTTCAATAGGTTTGTCACCGAGCACAGCTGCGGTCAGTTTTGTAGTTAGTAGACACACCGAGCGCAACGACTGTGATGTGCACATGTGTGTTTCGCGCGCTGTGCCCAGTTAAGAGCAGGCTTTACATTCTGAGTCATTGTGAGAGGGCAAAACAAGCATCTTCCCAGGAGACCCACCTCCTCACTCTTTTCGGCACCTCCAGAACACGTGGGTGGGAGAGAGAGAGCGGATTTGAAACGTCTTCAATCTGTCTTAAACTAAGGCGACATTTATCCCTCGTATGAGCCTCGTGATCAGGTCAAAGAACGCATGCCAACAGACAGATAGAGGTGGTTGGTAGGCTAGTTTAATGTGTGTGTGGGTTGTTTTTTGTTTGTTTTTTTTAACCAAATCAGTACACAAGTGAAGCAATAATTACTAATTAGGTGAATAAGGGTGGGTGGGTGGGTGTTTGGGGGTTTAACGTCCTTTTCCACCACATAGGGTGATATCAAAGACAGGGCAACGATGAAAAAGCCAGCACAAATATGTGGCCCCAGCCGGGATCGAACTCACGACCCGAGCATTAGAAGTCCAACGCTCTACCATTCGACCACCCCGGCTCCCCTATTAGGTGAACAAACAAATAAAGTAATAAGTAAATATCATAGTAGTCGCACTTATGGAGCACTAGGGTGTTTTCTGATCTGGTTTCAGTAACTATTAACCATGCTTACAGTTACGCTTACACATGCATTGATATTTTATCCAAGAAGAGGAACATATGGAAGCCATGAAAGGTTAAAATGGTCAAGTTTCCCTTGCACGACTATGAGCTATACGTTGTATCGTGTCTTCAACATATTAATAAACGTTTTTGTTTTTGGGTTTTTGAACCGTTGAATTTACATTTATAAACAAAGAATCTATCTAACTAGTTTAATGTTTTAGCGTTTGGTTGTTTAACAACCATCGCCATAATCATCATTGTCATCGTCATCATATTTACTTGGCGTTTTTCATTGTTACACAATATCTTACGAGGAGCCTGTACGGTCCCTTCCCACCATGCAACGCTGATACCAAAGTGATGCCAAAGATGGGCAACAAGATGTTTTTTTCTTCTGGCGAAATTTCAACTCACGTCCCGAACTTTGACACAGTCCAGCCATCTCGACTACCCTGGATCCGGCTCAATTTAGAGGATTTGGGTGGGGCTTGGGGGAGATGGAGGGTTGAGAGAGAGAGAGAGTGGGAGAGAGAGAGAGAGAAAGAGAGAGAGACGTGGCATATTGTATCTCCAAGTCCCAACTGCTGCCAGCGTTGTGTTAATCATATCTTGCCGATGAGGGGCTGGCATTTCACACCACTCCATCAGCGTCTGTCTCGCTTCAAGGACGCCTGAAACCTTTCGCACCGTCTTTGACAAAATCTGCCGCAAATTATTACAGCTCCACCCAAACTGTAGACGAGCATCTCTCTCTCTCTCTCTCTCTCTCTCTCTTCTCTCTCTCGCTCTCTCTCTAGGGTAACATTCTACAGACTGAGCTGAAGTGAAACTTAGCACCATCGATTCAGTCTCTGTCTCTATGACAGGACACTAAACCTGTACGCAAATGTGTGTGTGTGTGTGTGTGTGTGTGTGTGTGTGTGTGTGTGTGTGTGTGTGTGTGTGTGTGTGTGTGTGTGTGTGTAAAAATCCACCTCAAACAGAAAATTCAAGTGCCCTCAGTTCGTATTTCAAAGTGCAGATACGCTTTCATCAGTAACAATCGTCAAACGAATGACGTTTTCATCATTCACTGTCGCCACCCATCAGTTGCTCCATCCTATACCCGCCCCAGGCTCGTCAGGTTTGAACCTACTCAAGCGTGACCAACACAATCCCCATCATATGCACGTTCTGAAAGGACGCACCAGACCTCAAAACGTCAAATCAATCCCTCGTTCTCACGGCAGACTGTGAATGCTCGTCAGTCGTGTTGGTTTTTGTTCGAACCCACTCAGGCTCCCAAGCCACAGGGTGGGTAAATGCCCTTACTTGGTGATACGATGTGCGATGATGCTACGTAGTTAAAATCACACTATATTTTGATACAAGCCTTAAGTGCGTGTGCCTGTGGGCTTTTTGCCGCGTTATGTGTTCCCCATGTATGTATTATATTTATATTATACACTGTATACAATACTATATTGTTCCTCATAATTTAAACCTTACCTGTTTAAAGCATATTTGTAATGGAAAAAAATTCAGACAAGATCTCTTTGGGTTTTACGATCCTGCCTGTCAGTCGATCTTTCAGTTTTGTCATTCTGGGGTATTCCTTGTTACTGCTTAATGTCTCATTTCTTTTTTTTTTTTTTTTTGTCTGTTTAATTTTCGTTAGCGCTAAAGCATGTAATTTTATATGAATATGCGCTTTATAAATAAAATTGTTATTATTAATACTATTATTACTATTATTATTATTATAATTTATGTTTCAAATCTGAATGTCACTATGTAAAGCTCTTAGAGCCCACAGTTGTGGGAATTTCGCGCTATATTATTATTATTATTATTATTAAAAAATGGCAAGCTAGTGTGTTTAACTACGTATCACCTAACGCACAGCGTATCACAGAGCAATGGCGTTCACCCACCCTGAGCCAGCTCTTGTTTCCCCGTGCACACTTGCTCTCCGGTACAGTCTGCTCAATACCAGTTCACGCGATACACACGAGATTTGGCCTCACACCGCGATTTAATTGGCGGAATTCAAAAGCAGTTATTGTCTCTTTTCAATAGGATTGCTCTTCAAAAGATCACATGATAAACAAGCCATTCAGCCTCACACAGCGATTTGATTGGCGTAATTCAAAGGCAGTTGGTGTGGGTTTTTGTTTTTTTGGGGGGGTTGGGGAGGGGTTGTTGTTTTGGCTTTTTTTTTTTTCTTTTTTCTTTTTTTTTTTTTGCTTACCCTGTGCGCAGCCATTATGATTCTCACGTGTACTTTGTCCGATCAAATTCCTTTACGCCAGGGGCAGATAAATCAGACAATTAGTGATCCTGCGCTGGCATTGGATCGAATAACCGGTTCTGCACTGCAGAATGCAGCCAACTCGACAGCACTGATTTACGCCGGGGTTCTACTGTGACCAGTCACACTCGCAACGACAGAAGTGATATCCACCAGTGTCCCGTTCGGACCAAATAATGACTCGATGATTCATACAGCCACAGCTGAGGACATTTTGTCGCTAACACATCGCAGCAGCCCTGGAGAAATCTGCGACCTGCGAACAATCAGTCTGTTTGTTGAAGGATCCGAACCCAAGCGAGCGGACCCTTCACATCATGTTTATTTCAGCCTGGCAGCTTCCGAACAACAACCAGGTGACATCAGTCTTCTTCACACACAGAAATAAACAGCGACGGGTTTTAACTAAGTTCGTACCGAGCGAAGTTGAACCAGGACCTTTTTTTTTTTTTTAAACTACTTTATTGTCCCTTTCGGGAAATTCGGGCTGCTTCCCCCCGGGGAAGCGCGTCGCCGCGGTACAGCGCCACCCAATACCTATTCTATAATTATTTCAATTTTTGCTGGGGGAGGAAGGCCGGATTCCTCTACTGATGTAGACCCAAGTAAACAATAATAATGGTTCTTGTATAGCGTTGCTCTCTCAGAAAAACGGGTAAGTTGTGTTCAAAAAAAAATTTTTTAAACATAGTGGGTGGGGTGTTTGGGAGTTAATTATATTGGCAAGTTTGCGGTAGAAAGACATCTCACACTACCATACAAGCTAACAGATGTGTTGGAAGGAGAGGGTGGGTGGGCGCGTGTTTCGGGGTTTAACGTCCTTTTCCCACCACATGAGAGTGATATCAAAGACGGGGGGCAACGAGCTCCAAAGTCCAACGCTCTACCATTCTGACTGTCCCGGCTCCCCATGAGGGATTCGCAGGCACGGTATGTGTTAATATTTGAACAGCCTTTGCAGCGAGCGCAGTTGCAGAAAAACATCGCCTGACAATGGCGACAACAGGTTGATAAATTACCGCTGTGAGTGACTCGCTAAGTGATTTGCTGAATGGACACTGGAATAACAGGCTTGTCAATAAAATGGCCCCGGAATTGTCCGACCGGGGCGGCACTTCATAACGCAGTTGATGAAGTGTGCGACGTTCCAATTTGCCTGAGTGTGTGTCATCTATCATGTAATTATTGTCTGATAACGCGTGTGTCGCCAACACTCCGCTGTCATGTTTGAAGTCTGAACACGAACCACAGGCATACAACATATTTTTCATCGAATGCGCTGACTCCTTGCATCAGAATCAGTCACCTGATCACAATATAGCATCTGAGACCATTGTTCTGATTGGTCGGCGTATACGTTGCTCCAGAAGTGTACCGCGTACTGAGCAACGACGTTATTTGGTTGCGGACTGAGGATCTGCTACCAGACGGCGCTGATTGGTGGCTATATTTAGAAACTGTTCAGGAGTGGACAGTAGGCTCAAAGAAAATTGTATTTCTCTAATATGAGAAGCCTTAAATTAACGAAGATGGTTGCGGGTGGGTGGGTGGGTATGGCCAAATGAAATCTCTCTCTCTCTCTCTCTCTCTCTCTCTCTCTCCCCCCCCACCTCCCGAGCCTCTCTCTATCTCCCCCCCCCCCCGAGTCTCCCGAGTCTCTCTCTCCCCCCCCCCCCCCCCCCCCCCCCCCCTCCCCCCCCCCCCCCCCCCCCCGAGTCTCTCTCTCCGAGTCTCTCTCTCTCTCTTTCTCCCCCCCCCCCCCCGAGTCCTCTCCCCGAGTCTCTCTCTCTCTCTCTCTCCCCCCCCCCCCCCCCCCCCCCCCCCCGAGTCTCTCTGTCCAAGTCTCCCCCCCCCCCCCCCCGAGTCTCTCTCTCTCTCTCTCTCTCTCTCTCTCACACATAACTGGTTTTGTTTGTTTCTCGCCCATAACGTTCAATGAGTTGACTGGTGGATTTATTGGTTAGTTGACTGATGTTCTGTGCGTGCGTGAGTGCGTGCGTGCGTGCGCGCATGCATGCGTGCGTGCGTGTCCTGTATTTGCCACTTACCAGTCTGTTTTCTCGTCAGGGTTGTTCGTGAGAGGCGCCACCTGAAGACAGCAGCTGTCAAAGCCAACGTAACCAGAGTCGCCAGAAAGATCACCACTGGTGAGTAGCCATCACTGGAATCGCCCTGAAAATCAACCACAAACAGATAATGAGCGGTGGTCTAATAGGTAGCGCGTCGGACTTAGCCGCTGCGCTACTGAACGGCCGTCACCAATGTCACGGCGATGAAGCGTGGGTTCGAGCCCAGGTCGACCTTGTGATACACGTATGTGATACCGGTTTTTCCTGGCTACAGGGGATTTTACGGCTTTCCTCCAACAGCAAAATTGAAATATTGAAGAAGAAGAAAAAAAAAGAGGATAGGTATTGGGTAGCGCTGCACCGCGGCAAAACGCTTCCCCCGGGGGAAGCAACCCGAATATCCCGAAAGTAATAAAGTAGTTTAAAAAAATGTATGGTCAAGACATTCACTGCATGAAACTAACAGCCAAAGTTAACACACATGCGTTCTGCACGTCTGTCATAGTTCTTGATGTGTGCCGTATCATTAGTCTGGTCTTGATTATCTCAAACCTTACGGGCTTCCCCTCGTAGTACCATTTCTGTGACTCTAGACACGTGACGGTACGCATGTATACTTGTTACTGTAGTACTGTTGTTGAAGTAGGTCCCAATACGAGCTTTGACGGTCCTCAGTTTCAATACATGTTCGCACCAGGAAATTGGTGGGCAGGAATTTGGATGGATTTTTCCTTCAAAATCGAGTCAATATCACGTGCAGACTTGTTTACGGTGCCTGCCTGTCCCACCCTCGTGTACACACGCACGCACAAATATCAAGTGTGCACGCTAACAATCCCACGTCCATCTTTCAAAGAAGAGTAGGCTGTGGCCGGTGTCGTGGTAAACAGAAATACTGTCGCATCTACCAGAGTGAATAGCAGGGTGAAGGTTTGCACATAAAGTAGCGCTTAGCGCCGGCAGCAGGCTTTCACTGCCGGCTTCGTCCTCCAGCCCTGCGGCGCCTTGAGCATTTCAGAAGAGATGGATATGTGCGCCGAGGAGAAGTCTGAAATACCATGCCATGCCATACTAATGATTGACAAGTGATATGTACTGTCTCAGTGGACGAGAGACTGTTTCACTCACCACACGAATATGCACAGACGGTCCTGATTCAAGGGCAGTAACTTCAAAATGTACGTCTGGCGGAGAGCCCTCGAATGCCGAGTTTTCTCCCTTGGTGAGAAGTCTGACTTCGATGTTCCTGCTGCCAGCGGGCAGATAGTAGAACTCTACGTTGGTCTGCGGATATAAAGAAAATGGAAGTGACGTCATCATACTGCACTGCTGTTTAAGTGTTGAGGATTCAATTCAATTCAGATTCAAAAATACTTTACTGTCCATTGAATGGTACAAAATGGAAAATCGTCCTTGGACTCCCAGCTCGAAACAAATAACAATGAAAAATTACGATTCTACGCTAATAAAAACAACATAAAATTGGTTTGGCATATGCAATAACTCAACAAAATCACAGCAAAATCTATCTCACACAATCACAGTTACTGCAGCATTCCAGACCATCGCAGCATTCCAAGTACATGTATATGTAAATTGCCCCCCCCCCCCCAAAAAAAATCCCAAATCGATAAGTGAGTTTAACTAAGCTACAGTAATTTGTATCAACAGATAACAAAAATGGAATTCACAAGTTTAAATAAGGAAAATGATGATTTTCATTTGTGTATTTATTAATTTTGCGTTCCTGTTTGCTTGGCTGATGGTTTGGCTTTTGCAGGCGTGCTGCTTTTTTTTTTGCTTTTTTTTAATAAGTATTCTCGAGTCTTGTGAAGAACAGGTTTAATGTTAAAACACCACAGCAGATGACCACAGAAGGCATGATTGTGTCATGTTGGTGTCATCCAGTACTTTCGACATCGTGACCAGCCCAGGTTGATGTGTAAGCTTCGCAAAGTTAACGCATTCCACTTTAACTATTGAATTTTAGACCCCGCCGAATTATTTCGTCTTCATCTTCTACTTCTTTCTTCTTCTTCTTCTTCACCTTCTACATCTTCTTCTTCTACTTCATCTTCTTCTTCTGCCACTTCTTTTTCTTCTACTTCTCCTTCTACTTCTTCTTCTACTTCTTATTCTTATTCTACTTCTTCATCTTCTACTTCTTCTGCTACTTCTTCTTCTGCTACTTCTTCTGCTACTTCTTCTTCTGCTACTTCTTCTACTTCTTATTCTACTTCTTATTCTTATTCTACTTCTTCATCTTCTACTTCTTCTGTTACTTCTTCTTCTGCTACTTCTTCTTCTGCTACTTCTTCTTCTGCTACTTCTTCTTCTGCTACTTCTTCTACTTCTTATTCTACTTCTTATTCTTATTCTACTTCTTCATCTTCTACTTCTTCTGTTACTTCTTCTTCTGCTACTTCTTCTTCTGCTACTTCTTCTTCTGCTACTTCTTCTACTTCTTATTCTACTTCTTATTCTTATTCTACTTCTTCATCTTCTACTTCTTCTGCTACTTCTTCTTCTTCTACTTCTACTTCTTCATCCTCCCGGGTCGTGAGTTCGTATCCCGGCTGGGGCCAAATATTTGTGCTGGCTTTTTCATCGTTGCCCGGTCTTTGATATCACCCCTATGTGGTGGAAAAGGACGTTAAACCCCCGAACACCCACCCTCATCTTCTACTTATTCTTCTGCTACTTATTCTTCTGCTACGTCTTCTTCATCTTCTTATTCTTCATCTTCTTCTTCATCATCATCTTCTTCTTCTTCTTCGTAACAGCGGATTGTTTTCAGCGGAAACAGTTTCCTGTCGTAAATCTCGCCTATACAGACAACAATAATTTACCTGCAAACGTGTCCTTGGCCTTTTTCGGCTTTGCACTTGTTTTTGCGTGGTATGACAGTTAATGGGCAACATCCTGTTTGTTTGCTTTTATTTCAAATGCTGTTGAAAACAAGGAGTATGATTGTGGCTTCTCCCTACAGTCAGTGTGACATGACATAATAGTGTGGAGGGGGGAAGCCCTGTCTGACTGGGAAGGGCGTGGAAGAGAGGATCAGTGTACCATCCACTGGATCAGATTACGCGGATCTGACATGAATTCGCTGTAAACAGGATGAGAGCTTTAAAGTGTGAAAGGTGACATAGTTTAGAATTTGTCTTGTCTCAGTGCGGGTGTTGTGGGCCTTTTGTGATTCTGAGAAGTGACTTAGTTTAGTTTGTTGGCAGCAATGCCTAATTGCTCTATCTTGAATAAAAACGTTTCATAATCATCATCATCATCATCATCATCATCTCTCTCTCTTCTCTCTCTCTCTCTCTCTCTCTCTCTCTCTCTGCCAGAGGACAACCTGTAAGATAGGCAGCAATGTCTACATGCTCTATCCTCTGTAGTAATATGTAGTATAATATGCATATCATCATCATCATGATGTCCCACCACCACCACCACCACCACCACCACCCCACCCACCTACCCACTAAGCTGATTCAGTCGGTGCACTGTGACAGAACGGCAACGTTTACAAACAAATACCGTGATAGGTGATTTCCATGGTCAGTTTTACAAACGGTTACTAAAGCAGTGGCACATTTCCACTACACTTTTCCCTTGCAGCTGAAAATAACTTTGCTCAAGTTTGCAGTCTCTTTTAATGACATACACATTCGTGTATTCTGTCGCATATTCCACGCTTCACTGTCCTGGTCTAACTGCTACGTCATCCCAGGACAAACCAGGTACCATGGGTATCAATGACAAGAACGCCGTGGTTTCACAACACGCACATGTAGCTGGGTACCGTTCTGGTATCCGGCGCTAACACGGTCAATGTCGTGTATGCGGCATGGTAAGCTGTGTGTCTGCGCTGGCGACAAAGGTACGCCGCATTCAATATCGCTGGCGACAAAATAGACCTGACGACAATGTACGCCGCGTATTACTATTATGTCGCTGGCATCAAGATACGCAGCATAATATGTTGGACGTATGTATGTATGGGGGACGACAAGGTACGTCGCATACGATATCGGTGACGACTAGACTGATATACAGCATATGATATCGGTGACGACAAGATACACAGAATATGACTTATTTCGGTGATGACAAGATACGCAGCATATGATATCGGTGACGACAAGGTACGTCGCATACGATATCGGTGACGACAAGACACACAGCATATGATATCGGTGACGACAATTACACAGTATATGATATCGGTGACGACAAGGTACGCAGCATATGATATCTGTAACGACAAGGTACGTCGCATACGATATCGGTGACGACTAGACTGATATACAGCATATGATATCGGTGACGACAAGATACACAGCATATGATATCGGTGATGACAAGATACGCAGCATATGATATCGGTGACGACAAGGTACGTCGCATACGATATCGGTGACGAATAGACTGATATACAGCATATGATATCGGTGACGACAAGATACACAGCATATGATATCGGTGATGACAAGATACGCAGCATATGATATCGGTGACGACAAAGTACGTCGCATACGATTTCGGTGACGACTAGATACACAGCATATGATATCGGCGACCACAAGGTACGCAGCATATGTTATCGGTGACGACAAAATACACAGCATATATGATATCGATGACGGCAAGGTACCGGCGCCGCATATGATATCGGTGACGGCAACGTAGGCCGCATGTGACATCGGTGACGACAAGGTACGCTGCATATGATATCGCTTGCGACAAGATACTCAGCATACTATACCGCTTGCGACAGGAGGTGTAGCATACTGTATCGTCAAAGCTATGCGAGAGTGGCCGCTTCAGCCAGGGTAGGGGCCCGTCTGCTGCATGTATCACGTTACAACTCAAGCCAGCTTTCGGCATAGGTGTCACTTTACTGTCTGAGATCATATCGCAGGATCTCTGTCTTTTCCTCCATTCAAACTGGGGAACTAAACAGACTGGCCTATTACGTACGACAAAGAAGCACTGGCCGCACGAAGCTACCTTATTCTTTAGTGCTAGTCGGTGGTGTAGCGGTCACCAGTGCGAGAGGTCAGGTTCGAGCCCCACTGACTCGGTGCGAAGAATTTTTCAGTCTCGTATCAGTGTGGCACCGTCCATTCGGGCCGACCGTCCGGGGTTCTCTCCGAATACTCCGCCCCCCCCCCCCCCCCCCCCCTCTGCTTTGGAAATGTTCAGCCCTCAAAAAAAAAAAAAATAAATGCAATTCTAAAAGTCCGAAACTTCGATTGCTGACCCGGCTGTCCCTTCGCAACACGTGATTGTTATGAGTCTATGTCCAGTGCCTGAGAGAATTCGTGTGGTTCATGTGAGCGTGCGTGTTGGGTTTAGCTCGCGGCGGTTTGAGTCAAATATTTGGGATAAAGCGCCTGCGATTATTATCATTAGTAATGTGTCTGGTGTAGGGTAAGGCTAGAACTAAATGACTGACGGCCATTTCAGCGTGACTACGGGACAAAGCAGTGATCATGTATGCCCCACTCCTTTGAGAAGCATAAAAAAACTGCAATCGTCATTTGCCTAGACACCGACTGAAGATACTTAAAGGTCTGCAATCTAAACAAAAAGCCGCAAACAGTATGTGTGTTTTTCGTTTTGTTTGTTTGTTTGTGTGGCTTTTTTGTGTTGTTGTTTTTTTTTTTTTTTTTTTAGTATTGCGACTCCAGCGACTGTGCATAATACAGGCAAATCTGTCACGGTTGCAGAGTTTTCAGCGCTTTGGAGACCCTTATAAAACCAGAGCGTGAGTTTGCGGTCACTGTATTGTGCTTTTGGTCAGTGGGCGAGACACATCGCTGCAGTTTCTAGGGGGAGTTGTGTCAGAAGACTGGCCACTGCGATCTTTCAAAACGCAAACTGAGCTGTGAAATCAGGCTGCCCTTTGCTTTTACAGGGGTTCAGTTTCAGGAGGGTGGGTTGGGTGCGGGTGGTTGGGTGGATGTTTGGGGGTTTAACGTCCTTTTCCACCACACACGGGTGATATCGAAGACGGGACAACGATGAAAAAGCAGCACAAATATTAGGCCCCAGCCGGGATACGAACTCACGACCGGAGCATCAGAAGGCCAACGCTCTACCATTCGGCCACCCCGGCTCCCCTCAATTTCATGAACGCTGAAGACTCCGCAACTGTGACAGAGTTGACTGCACATTTTGCACAGTCGGATAGAAACGGAAACGGTAATGACTGCGAAGTGGTTACAAGTTAAGCAAATAAAAGCGACACAAAAGGGACAGAAACCACTTAACTTTGACAAAGGACGGCACAGGTCGACGTTTCGGCTTACGCCTTCTTCAGGACACAAACAAATGGGACATAACTTCAACAAACAAACAAAAGGTAACTCTGCGGACGTACTGACATACACGGCGCGGGGGAAAAAAAAAAAAAAAAACGGTGGGCGAGAAAAGGACCAGAAAAAATAGTAAAAATATCATGGTCTTTTGTCACCAAAGGATGGGTGTTGTGATATTTTTACTATTTTTTCTGGTCCTTTTCTCGCCCACCGTTTTTTTTTTTTTTTTTTTTCCCCACAGTCGGATAGGTTTTCTTAAAACACACTGTTTGTGGCTTTTTGTTGACATTGCAGACCTTTAAAATACACGCCACTCCTACAGGACCCAGACCCAACGCTGCACACCAGTCCACGATAGGACAATGGAGAATACCTAGCGTGAAACTGAAGGAGTGGGGCTTAGTCCGTCACTGCAGTCAAGACACAATTTGTTCGTGACAGCTTAAGTCGTAAATCACCTCAAGCTGCATTTGGCCTCGGCTTATGACAGGCTGCGACTCTCAATTTACATCCAGCACAGCCCATTCACAGGTCGTTGAAGTCAGAGCGACGTGTGCGAACCGTCGACTTTCCAGAGGCATTGAGGTATACAGTCACGTGTCTAAAACGTCGGGGATTTTGATGTTGTTGTTGTTTGGGGTTTTGTATCTTGTTTGTTTTGTTTTGTTTGTTTGTTTGTTTTGTTTGTTTGTCTGTTTTGTTTTGTTTGTTTGTTTTGTTTTGTTTGTCTGTTTGTTTGTTTGTTTTTTTTTTGGGGGGGGGGGAGTGGTTTACAATCCATAAGCAAAGACAGTGACTTCCCTAAAACGTCTGGTGCCGGGGTGGCCGAATGGTAGAGCGCTGGACTTCCAATGCTCGGGTCGTGAGTTCGAATCCCGGCTGGGGCCAAATATTTGTGCTGGCTTTTTCATCGTCGGCCCGTCTTTGATATCACCCGTATGTGGTGGAAAAGGACGTTAAACCCCCAAACACCCCCCCACCCCCCTAAAACGTCTATTTTATATAGGCATTGAGGTACACAGCCACTTGTTTAAAACGTCGGGTTTTGTTGTTTTTTTTTCGTTTGTTTCTTATTGTTGTTGTTTTGTTGTTGTTTGTGTTTGTTGGGGGGGGGGGGGTGCAGTCACTAAGCAAAGAC
Organism: Batillaria attramentaria; assembly: GCA_018292915.2. Classification (NCBI taxonomy): domain Eukaryota; kingdom Metazoa; phylum Mollusca; class Gastropoda; family Batillariidae; genus Batillaria; species Batillaria attramentaria. The sequence continues at coordinate 227,658 of JACVVK020000237.1, forward strand.
AGTGACTTACCTAAAACGTCCATTTTCCAGAGGTATTTAGATACACAGACACGTGTCATAAAGTGTTGGGTTTTTGTTTGTTTTATTTTGTTTCTTGTTGTGTTTTACAGCCCCTAAGCAAAGACAGTGACTTTCCTAAAACGCCCATTTTCCAGAAGCAGTGCGTGCGTGCGTGCGTGCGTGCGTGCGTGCGTGCGTGTGTGTGTGTGTGTGTGTGTGTGTGTGTGTGTGTGTGTGTGTGTGTGTGTGTGTGTGTGTGTGTGTGTGTGTGTGTGTGCCAACCTCAATATCCCACTCAAAAGCATGATAACAGTTGCAACGAAAGAAAACGACCATGTATTAGCTGGTACGTGAAACCATTAATAGGTTTCTTGGCGGAAAACCCTCTTTTCAGGTATGGGTTGTATGGAAGATCAGATCATACGACTGAAAGTCTCACGATAATGCGCTGAGTTGCTCACACGGCGAAATAAGCGTCAATTTTCTCGTGTACTTGAACGCATAAAAAATATCCCCGATCACACGCGCCAGTGGATCCAAATGATAATACGAATCGGCGAGACCGACTGGCGGCAACAGTACGCCACTTCAAAATCCTCAGACATTCTCACATTATATGTTCCTAGGATTGGGACAAAATTCTCGCCACACGGGCAGCAGAGCATGACCGCTGACATGCCAGAGAATAAAATAAAAATCTGATTCTATTGACAGACTCAAGGCAATAATGTGAGCATTCTGTGCGAGCTCAACAGTTCGCTGAATACAATTTTTCGGGTGACTGATTCCGCTGATGCAGTCTTTCTGAGGTTAACCTTTTTGAAACTGAAAATGACCTGTAAGACCCTGATGAGCTTAAATGAGCATTTCCGACGCTATCGCGGATGTCTCCTGTCGAGATTTTGTTGAAGTGCAGCTCTCTCTCTCTCTCTCTCTCTCTCTCTACGTAACTCGTAGTTTAGTGTTCAACGGCAAGCTTGAAAAATGGTTACTGTAACCAACATCTCATACCGTTGTTAAATAAAGCATCAAAGTCAAAGTCTCTCTGTCTCTTGCAAGTTCAGGGTGACTGAGAACTGAGACATGGAGTGGGGCTCTCTCTCTCTCTCTCTCTCTCTCTCTCTCTCTCTCTCTCTCGTGTGTGTGTGTGTGTGTGTGTGTGTGTGTGTGTGTGTGTGTGTGTGTGTGTGTGTGTGTGTGTGTGTGTGTGTGTGTGTGTGAAAACAATGAATAAAACGTTTACTAATGTGCGTATTCATACGTCGACATCAGTGTTGCGGGGATAGCAACTGAGGGGTACCGTCCTTACATGTCACTATCAACCCGTCCTGAATCATAGAAAAATCGTGGGTAGTGCAGTAGTAGTGGTTCAATTCAAGTTGGTAGCGCGTCCAATTAACAACAAGTGCGTCAAGTTACTGATCAACGACCGTCACCGCTGTCACGATGAAGCTTCAGTTTGACCGCTGTTTTCGTGGTATCTGTCATCACACCACTTAGACACATGGACAGTGACAGCGTCTGTAATGCTGGCACTGAGCCAACAGATACACGTACTCGATGACGCGGCGACCATACTGAGCGCTTCAGTCGTAGAATTTGAGTGTTCGACCGCTCGCTCAAAGTGTGTATCGCATTAAGAGCTGTACTAATCATCAAACGATAGTATTTCGAGCATGCAGGCGCACTCGCGAGTAAAACTGTTCCAAAACATACGCTGGCTCAGCAAAGATGGAATTGGCCCATTCAACCAATCAGATAAGCATAACGGAGCATCATGCCCACAGAAATGACTCTTGCGCCCTCTGGCGGCTGCACTCCATGTCATGTCAGACGCTCGAGAATGAATGAACCACACGGACAAGTCTCGAGCAGGCTCTCCTCCTCACAGCACGCTTTATCTGGCTGGCACTACATACACTAGGAGGGCCCTCGATAATAGCTCTTCTCGCCTTGATTACACACGTACCGCAGTGATCACAACGTGCCTGATGACAGCCAGCTCTCTCCTGCCACTATCTGCTGTCCACCCGGGGTTATCTCGCTGTCAACCCGTAATTGCTATTTTGGGCGAGAGAGGAAGGGCACGAGAGTTGTGGCTGTTTCAGTTTGACTTGTAATGCTGAGCAGTTGTAAGCCTTTGATGAGTGTGTTGCCTTCGCCTCCTCTTCCTAGACAAACTTCAGGGTTTCAAGGGGTTTTTTTTCCACGAACATTTTCTCTGACGACATTATGGGCATGTTTAGTAGGACTTCGTAAGGAGGACTTCGTTTAGCAGCGTAACCCTTTTACATGTAAATTACGCTCACACGGCAGAGGCCGCGAGCGGCTAACGTGCTGCGATTAGCTAATGGTACCCCTAACGTGCCTAATTTATATGTAAATGGGTTACGATGCTCGGCGAAGTCCTCATTACGAAGTCTTACTAAACATGCCTAGTATCTCTGGTTATTGGACTTATATGCGTCAGTGTCTGTGATGTTTTAGTTTGCTTTTCTGTTGAGGGGCAACTTGATACAATTGGCTAGACTTTCTTGTTTTGCTTTGGTTGTGTTTTTTTTTTGGGGGGGGGGGGGTTTGCGGCTTGTTTGTTTCTGTTGTTGTTGGGGGGGGGGGGGTCGGTGATCTAGTGGTTAAGACGTCGCGACCAATGCGAGAGGTTATGTTCGAGGACAGAGAATTTTTCTTTCTCGTACGTGACACCATTCAGTCATTTGGGCCGATCGTCGGGGGTTCTCTCCGGGTACTCCCCTCTGCTTTGGAAATGTTCAGCCCACAAAATTTGAAAATAAATGCAATTCAAAATTCCGAAAGTTGTATTGCTGAGCTGACCCTTCCCACCACGTGGTTGTAATGTGTCCAGTGTGTGTGAGAGAATGCGTCCTTCAAGGTGTCTCCACTGGGTCTTATTGTAATTCTCATGAAAGTATGAACTGTCAAATAACGACGAGCACGACACGATGACGAGGAAATGGTCAGCAATCAGATACCTCGTCATCGTCGTCAGTCATTTGTGGATCTAGTCTCCGTGACATTCATCACATCGTCATTATCATCACCGTCGTCGTCGTCATCAGTCAACTGTGATTCTACTTTCCACTGACGACATTTATCACATCGTCGCCGTCATTATCGTGGTCATCAGTTAACTGTGATTCTAATCTCCGCGACATTTATCACATCGTCATTATTATCATCATCATCGTCGTCCGTCATTTGTGACGCTAGTCTGCACGACTGACATTTATCACATCGTCCTTATCACCATTATCGTCATCAGTCAATTGTGATTCTAGTCTCCGCGACATTTATCACATCGTCATCATCATCATCATCATCATCGTTTTCCGTCATTTGTGACTCTAGTCTGCACGACATTTGTCGCATCGTCATCGTCCTCAGTCATTTGTGATTCTGGTCTCCACGATATGTATCACGTCGTCATCATTATCATCACCATCATCATACGCAGATACCCCTTCCATCATCGTCACCAACACCGGCAGAAAAGTCCCCTTTTGACGACAGTCACGCAGCCTTGGCGCCGCTAACAGCAAATAAACCGTGACATAAACCCCTTCTTTTCTCTCTCTCCTCCACGCTTGACTGCGCACGAGCCCCGACGACGGCAGAAGCTGAGAGCCAGTCAGAGACAAATACGACAACTACGCCCCGCGGGCTGATCTTGTCAGGTCATCAGGGGCCTGAGCAGGTGAAATCCAGGTAAGGAAGTGTTGTTAGGATGCGAGATCTGATGGGAAAACCAAGCCTGGAGTGGGAGCTGAGCTGAGAGGTGGGTGGAGGCGGAGGGAAGTGGAGGGATGGGGTGGGGGGGGGGGGGGTGAGTGGAGGTACTGACTGACAAGAGGGTGAGGCTGAGATACACTTCAAGGCTCAGCAGGGAACATGTCCAGTATTCGCTGATCCTGATGGCGTATAGGGAGTCTGCCAGAATACGAGTACGCCAAAGACTGGACTGAAAGAAAATCTGAAAGCACGTATTCAGGCACAGTTTCCCGCCGTCAGACCGGCCATCTTCCCCTGGCATATTTTCGAAGCTGTTTAAGTGACAGCCCAGTAGACCATGCATGTGTGGATTCCGCACGCACAGAGCGACCTTGGTACATGTTCAGTCAAGTTACAAGACTTATCCTATCCATTGGCTTCTTTCAAATCAGAGCTAAACACCTACTGTGACCTGTTCCAACTGGCATTTTACTGATTGCCGTAGTACCTGCTGTGTAAGGATGTGTTTTATGTTCGTGTGAGTGATGTGTGAATGCGCAAATGAGTTGTCTGCCAAGAATTGCGCTTTAGAAATGTGATTTATTGTTGTTACGCGCGTTCCATAGAGGAGGCTGTAGTCGGAGACAGCGTTGTGGAAACGTGCTCTTCGGCATATCAGCTTAGCTGTGGACAGAAAAAAGATGAAAGCATCGCGCGATATTTTATGTCTCTCTACCTACCTACCTACCTACCTGCCTACCTACCTCCCTCCCTCTCTACTTCTCTACCTACCTCCCTCCCTACCTCTCTACCTACCTTCCTCCATACCTCCCTCCATACCTCCCTCCCTCCATACCTACCTACCTCCCTTCGAGTCCCTCCCTACCTACCTCCCTACCTCTCTACCTACCTTACTCCCTACCTACCTCCCTACCTCTCTACCTACCTTCCTCCCTACCTACCTCCCTACCTACCTACTTCCTTTCCTCTAGGTGAAAGCGGCAACCCCAGAGAAATGGCATTAGGCGCCTAACCCTTGTCAGACAAGTTGGCTGGTTGGTTAGTCGGTTGGGTAGTTGGTTGGCTCGTTGAGGGTTTCGCGTCTTTTTCAACCACAAACGGGCAGTTACTGACAAAAAAGACAGCACAAATATATGACCTCTACCCGGGATTCGAACTCACGACCCAAGCATTGACAGTCCTTGTCAGACAAGCCGCCAGTGTATATGCTCTGTCTACACAAGGATAAGAAAGTTTTCAAGAAAGCCACTACGCTCCCCTTTTCCTCCCGAAGACCAACACCTCGCTCCTCGCCGCTACAGATATACCTGCACAGGTAAACGCGCCCACCTGTTTGCTTACGACCCCGTCAGGTAAATGTCACCTGGCATTTTGAGTCGTCTTGTCGCCTACCAGCGTGCAGTGCAAACTTTGATTAAGGGAACGTAAGAAGGTAAGAGGGGGAACACAACGAGTTTGAAATGTCCCTCTAGTCTGAGACGCAGACAGCCACGCCGGATAGCTGATCGTCTGCTCAGGGCATTCTGCTGTTTCAGAGCCCATATCATCTTCTGTTCTGTAAACCTAGTCGACGGAGACGGATAGGAGTTACTGGCTCGGAAGCGGGAGAATGAGCAAGGATGGTTTATGTACCGCTGTCTTGGTTTTTTGCCCGCAGAGATACAGTGCAGAAGTTTGCACGTTCAGGGAGAGAAGACATGGACTCTCTCTCTCTCTCTCTCTCTCTCTCTCTCTCTCTCTCTCCTTCTTCTTCTTCTTCTTCTTTAGCTAGTGTGGGAAGCCAGGATAGCCGAATGGTAGAGCCGGCGTTGGACTTTCAACGCTCGGTTCGTGAGTTCGAATCCCGTCTGGGGCCAAATATTTGTGCTGGCCTTTTTCTCGTTGCCCCGTCGTGGATATCACCCATACGTGCTGGAAAAGGGCGTTAAACTCCCAAACACCCACACACCCTCGTTAGCTAGTGTGCGGTTGACTCTGACTGTATCCGCGCCCCAACAGAGCCGCCGGGTAGGGGAGGGGGGGGGGGATTCTTCGTTTCCGGCGACTCCGAGACTGGAACGTGAAGTTTTTTTTGTAACCGGGAGTTCGGTAAATTAGCATGAAGGTGCAGCGTCTCCTGCATGTCCTAGGTTTATTTTATTTGCCCCGTAGATCAGTTTGCATCAGTTGCTCAACGTTACATTTTTGTTTTGTTTTTTCACGTAGTGCAAACACACCTAGCCGCGAATTAGTCTTTGTGGCTTGCGCGGCGTTGGTTAAGCCTCAAAAACTCACTCACTCACTCCTCTTCAGACAAGCAGAGGTTGCTACTCATCTTCGTAACCACCCTAGGACTTCCGCGCATTTTGCCTCGGTGGATTTCAATATTAATTCAAACGGCAGGGACACATAATTCGATAGCAAGACGGAACCACCAACAATGCACTAAATTTCTCTGCCCGAGATTTTCATATATGCCGATTCGAGACGTGGACCAGGAAGACATCCTTTTATGATGGCGTTTTGCAAACAGCAGTGTCTCTCGGAAATTTTAAAACGAAAATTGTGCCAGTATCTCATGCACAGCAGAAATTTGCCCAACTCTATAAGGTAGGTAGGTAGGTAGGGAGGGAGGTAGGGAGGTACGTAGGTAGAGAGGTAGGTAGGTAGGTAGATAGGCAGGTAGAGAGACATAAAATATCGCGTGATGCTTTTGTTGTTTTTCTGTCCATAGCTAAGGTGATACGCCGAAGAGATAGTTTTTCACAACGCTGTGTCCAACTACAGTTTCCTCTGTGGAAGGCGTGTCATAATAATAAATCACATTTCTAAAGCGCAATTCTTGGCAGTGCACGATGCAAGATGAAGACACCTTCTTATCTCGGAGTATCGTCAACGACAGTCTTCTAGAAAGTAAACAACTACCGTAGACGTTTACCCTAAAGGTCTCTCAGTGCAGACGTACACTAACGTACGGTAGGTGTATAATGCAAAATAAAGACGCCTTTTTAGCTCGGAGCGTTGTAAACGACAGAGTCTTCTCGAGAGTAAACAACTACCGTAGACATTTACCCTAAAGACCTCTGCAGACGTACACTAAGGTACAGTAGGTGCATAATGCAAAACGAAGACGCATTTTTTGTTTTTTTCTCGGAGCACTGTAAACGACAAAGTCTTCTCGAAACTCAACAACTACCATAGACATTTACCCTAAGGGCCTCTGCTGGCGTACACGAAGTTACGGTAGGTGCAAGAAAAGCTGTAAACCATTCACACTGTTGATTCCCACCACCCCGTGTTCTAAGCCCCACGACTGACGGGGCCGTTTTTGCACCGCAAGCGATAAGGCCAAGCCAAACACGGAGCATATAGACTAAGAAAGTTCGTGTGTGGACACAACTGTTTGCACACTTCTTGACCTAACACAGGGCCCGAGCCAGTCACCTTTATGGGTGCATACAACCGCCCGATTCTGTTTTTGCTGCCATCTTTGTTTCTCGCCGTCCGCATTCTCAGGCGTGTAAGATTAAGGGAACATGTCCGTGCTTAGCAACGCCGTGCGTGTGACAAAAGCTTATGGGAATTGTGTATGATGAGAAATAATCCGTAGGACAAAAGGTACATTGTCAGGGGTGAGTGCCCCATAAGCGAACTCCGAGATTTGAATAGCTGTCAGTGGTTTAGAGTCCTGGGCCCGTACGTAAAAGTCGAGGTTAATTTAACCCACGGCTACGGGCCAAACCCAGACTAGGACAAAAGAAACCCAAAAGCAAAATTAAATAAGAAAGGAAGCGAAGAAAGGTAGAAAAAATCCTTCTATAACGGCTTAGGCACTTTGCTAGAAAGGGCCCTCTTCTTGATTCCAAACAAAAAAACAGCAGAAAATTTAACCCTAGAGCTAGTTTAGTTCGAGGTTACACTCTAACCCGGGGCTTAAAGCCCTAACGTCGACCATTACATACGGGCCCTGGGCACAAACAGGGTCTTGGTGTGTGCTGGCAAGAGTTTGAAGTGTAATGACCCCGCCTGATGACTTATAAGTGTCGTATATGACAGAGGACAACAAACAGACTTCGTGTCAAGCCAAGAACCTTAACGTTCATGTCGACAGATCTTATTCACGCGTCCTTTTCCCGTGCAACGTCTCAATTTCCGATGACACTGCAAGAAGGGGTACCGTCTATGGTGGTCATCGACCTTTCCCAAGCAAGCATCATAAAATAAGATAAACTTCCCTGCGGCTTAAAGGACCCACACGCTTTCACAAATCAAGAAAGAAGCTGGCCAACAATGTCAGTGATCCAGACAAACATTGGAAAAGATGAGTTTGAGCGCTTAAGGCCTTTCAGACAGCACAGATAAATAATAATAATAATGAGTATTGTATAGGCGCTTTACCCAATTTCATGAATCGGCTCAAAGCGCCGCGAACTGAACCCAACACGCACGCTCACGTGAATCACACGCATTCTCTCACACACTGGACATAAACACATTACAATCACGTGGTGCCAAGGGTCAGCTCAGCTATTTAAATTTCGGAATTTAGAATTGCATTTATTTTTCAAATTTGGTGGGCTGAACATATCCAAAGCAGAGGGGGAGGAAGCCGGAGTATTCAATTCAATTCAATTCTTTATTGTTTAGGCCATCGGCCCGTCACAAAGCAGATAATTTTACTGACGTACATGTACCGTGAAGTCACTATTACTAAATGTCATTAATACTTGAAAACGCAATACAAAGTATACAAAGGGATTACAAACACTGGAAGAAATCTATAATAATACGCTGTGTAACACACACACACACACACACACACACACACCACACACACACACACACACGATCCTCTCGCTCGTATGATCCCCTAACTAAACACCATTGACGCTGACGCTCACACGCACGCACCAGTGCACACACAAGCTCACACATGCCGTGTGGCACACATACACGCACATACTGATAAACTCACAATGTGACACAACGACGAAAGCCAACAATAACACCAACAGCAAATCGAGTCCTGGCTATCACTGGAGTTACCTTGCACAACTTTGAGTAAAGAAATACTAAATAAACGTGCATGCCGTCGCTTGTCGGGGTGCGCGAGCGCACACACACACACACACACACACACACACACACACACACACACACACACACACACACACACACACGCGCGCGCGCGCGCGCGCACGCACACACACACACACACACACACACACACACACACGCACGCACGCACACACCGCACAAATCGAATCCCCCCTCCCCCCGTCCCTCTCCTCCTCCAGGAGAAGCCGGAGTACTCGAAGAGAAGCCCCGACGATCGGCCCGAATGAACTGTGCCACATACGAGAAGGAAACTTCTTCGCCCCGAGTGGGACTCGAACCCCTGACCTCTCGCATTGGCGACAAGTCTCTTAACCACTAGACCACCGACCGCCCCAAACTTGTTTGTACAATGATACGACTTTCACTCCTGAGGCACCATATAAAAATCCCAATCTCATGCAAGTCTAATTTTGAAAGTACGTTCAAATGACCTCAATAAAACACGTTTACTCTCCATTTTCTTACTGGTTTATACGCAAATCACGGTTGCTATTTGCGTTTGTAGCAATGACAATGCGAAATGTGCACAAGTACTGCATGTAAGTCAGGTATTCACAAGCAACACAACCAATCCGGAGCTGACGGATTGCACTTGTAGCGAAAGTTTTATTTCTGGCGACATCTTACGTTTACAATTGTTCATCCTAAGGTCGCGTTAACCATCGATAAAGAAGTGACCAGCTGACACGCAATGTAATATTAGAGACGAGGACACGAAGAAAAGGAAAAAAAAATCACTGACAAAACAGCACTGACAACCCAGAGCTCTACAAGCTGTTCTACCCCCCCCCCCCCTCCCCCAACACACACACACACACACACACACACACACACACACACACACACACACACACACACACACACGCCATCACTACCACATCCCTGTACCGGGTCCGCGCTTCTTTTGGCCCCTCCGGCGACGCCCAAATCGGGCTAACCGAGACCGAGCCGAGCTAAGTGATACCTACGAAGGAAAAAACAAAAATACTCGGTGACAAGGAAACTGGACAGTTGCGAACAACTTTGAGGTCCCCGTGTTATTTCACAGTGTGCACAGAAGCGGTGAAAACTGTCGCATTCACCAGCAACAGTGCATTTTCAGCCTGTTTAGAGATTATTGCCTGCATGAGTTGTCTCCCTTGCCGCAACAAGCAAGACTATAAAGCTACCACGAAAAAATGCATGCATGCTGCGGGTATGTGTATGCACGGGGGATGAAAATGTATTTTTGTTTTTGCCTTCTTTAAGTATCACTTTGCTCGGCTCGGTCTCGGTTAGCCCGATATGGGCGTCGTCGCAGGGACAAAGAGAACCACGGACCCGGTACAGGGATGTCACTACCACCGCCTCCACTACCACCACTGATCACCCCGCTTTCCCACTCACCCCGCTTTCCCACCCACCCCTGGGGATTCTGAGGTGAAACAGGGCAGACGCTACATGAATAATGTGCATGTGACACGCGTAATAGCTGATGAGTGGGGGACTGACATGATGATACACCACAACTTTCTCCGATTACACCAGTACTGACTCCCCCATCTCGCTGCACCCAACTGCAGCATAACACAAGATCTGCTTTATGGCTCGGGACACCCTCGTCGCCCCCCCCCCCCCCTTACAAATGTCCATTTTATGTTAATGGGCTTTCCCGTGTATGCAAATCGTGCCCGAACTGTGACCCCAGCGCCACCTCTCCGCATTCGTAATGACGGCGTAAGGTCAGCTTCAACAGGATGTCAATTTGAAATTTAGATTCGGTGACCCCTGGTATGGGGACACCAAGGGATGCTGGGATGTGTGAAACGGTACCATCTCGCGTTCGCATCTCGACACTTCGAACAAGCGCGCGAGATCTATCGTCACACCACTCAGACACCTGGACAGTGACAGCGTCTGTAATGCTGGCACTGAGCCAACAGAAGCGTGCTCGATGAAGCGGCAACCACGCTGAGCGTGCCAGTGAAGTAACAACAGTCGTAGAATTTGAATGTCCGACCGCTCGCGCAAAGTATAAACAAGATTGTATCGCATTAAGAGCTGTACGTATCACCAAGACAGAGTATTTCGAACCTACAGCCGCACTCACGAGTGAAACTGTTCCATAAGTTGGCTTAGAAAACATGATATTACCCCGTTTAAATGGAATATTAAATTTGTTTAATTGTGGCTTTTGAGGACTGGATCTTACACGGCAATGTTAGAGATGACAGTAATAATTATAAAGCACAACAAAAGCACACGTCGTTTATACTCGTCAGAATTCGGAAAATGCAATGAACAACACATAAAAACCCACTTCACATCCTCATTGCCCTGAAGGGATGTTCGCATCAAATGCATAAACCAAACACTAAGCCACACGGTTTAGATGGTGAAGATAGTTGAAGCATCACGAATTGTACGAGGACTAGAACGGATCCCAGTGTGTCCGCTAAAGCTTGTCACGTATGTTTGTCGTGAAAAAATTACAAAGAAACAAACGAGACAGGCAGAGACAGAGAGAGAGAGAGAGACAGACAGACAGACAGACAGAGAGAGAGTGAGAGGGTGTGTGTGTGTGTTGTGGGGGGGAAAGGTTTTGGGAGTTTAACGTCCTTTTCCACCACATACGGGTATAATCAAGGACAGAGCACCGATGAAAAAGTCAGCACAAATATTTGGCCCCAGCCGGGATACGAACTCACGACCCGAGCATTAGAAGTCCTAGAACGCTCTACCATTCGGCCACCTCGGCTCCCCGAGAGAGAGAGAGAGAGAGAGAGAGTCAGAGAGTCACTGAGAGAGAGCAAGTCACACAGAGAGAGAGAGGGGGGGGGGAGAGATCATCCCGGACAAACAAACAACAACAACAACAACAACAGAAACAACTAAAAAGAAACAACTATGCATACATCAACCCCCAGAATACACGATGTAGGTGGTAAACAGCACTATGGCTGCTTCTACAGTACATGCCAATCCTTGTCACAAATCATTGTCACCAACACATGCGAACAAAAACAGAGGAGAAAAAAAAACAAAAAAAAACATCTTCCCGGACATGAACGTGATCTAATGTTATGAGTTATAAGCCGGACACACACTTGTACATATACACGGCCTGGCAAGAGAGACACAAGTTATGAGGGGAAACACAGACGGGCTAACACCAGTTACGCCTGTCTGGGGAAATCAGCAACACTAGTCCATCAACAGTCCTAAACATGACGAAAGAGAGAGAGGGGGGGGGGGGGGAGACAGATACAGAGAGAGAGAGAGAGAGAACACGAACGAACGAACGAAACTTTATTTTACAAGGATAAAAGATTAGACGCTCAGCGGACCTGTCTTACATCTTTCTTACGTCTTATCCTTGCTAGGCTACAACTAATAAAAAGTAAGTTACACACACACACACACACACACACACACACACACACACACACACACACACACACACACACACACACACGCGCGCGCGCGCGCGCGTCGTAATGTCCGAGGAAGGATAGAGAGAGAGGGAGAGAAAGAGACACAGAGAACGACTATGATACTTTATTTACCAACAGTAGAAAATGACTGACTTTATTCACAATGTTTTTTTCACACTTGCTGTTGCTATTCGACAGACCAATCTAATAAAATTACAAGGGCAGAGAGAGAGAGAGAGAGAGAGAGAGAGAGTGTGTGTGTGTGTGTGTGTGTGTGTGTGTGTGTGTGTGTGTGTGTGTGTGTGTGTGTGTGTGTGTGTGTGTGTGAGTGTGAGAGAGAGAGAGAGGAGGAGGGGGAGCGGATGGGGAGGGTGGGGGCTCCGGAAGAGACCCCTAGGCCATGGCGCGCGATTCTTTCACTAAGCTTGGCCCCTTTAGCTACACAGAATTTACGAGAAGGATGTAATCAACATGCATAATTATATGGCGTTATGTTTTATTTGCCTGCGTCTGTCTTCGCGAAAACACGTTGAAAAGCCTATCAAACTCTTGTATGACAATGCGTTGTCAGGTTTATGATATGATATTTTATCTTTTACGATCACAGACCTGTGCTTTATGATTTTTTTTTTTTTTTTGCAACAATCACTGTTCTGCTAGTACATGTTTTCTCGACTGGCCATAAGTATGAGCGACGTATGAGCAAACATTGCTCCTCAACTTGTTGCATCATTCTTTTCGATAAGGATTTTCGGGTCCCTGTTTCGATATATCGGGGAGCCGGGGTAGCCGAATGGTAGTGCGTTGGACTTTCAATGCTCGGGTCGCGAGTTCGAATCCCGGTGGGGGCCAAATATTTGTGCTGGCCTTTTCTTGTTCCCCTGTCTTTGATATCACCCTTACGTTGTGGAAAAAGACGTTAAACTCCCAAACACCCACCCCAATCGCCCTTTCGATATAGTTTTTTCTTTTTTTTCTTTTTGCTTGCTTGTTTGTTTTTGCTGCCTGTAAACACCCACCTACCTACCCATTCCCTACGTGGCTGGGGCAAAATTTTTGTTCTGGCTTTTCCATCGTTGTCCCGTCTTTGATATCACCCGTATGTGGTGGAAAAGGACGTTAAACCCCCAAACACCCACCCACCGACCCATTCCCTATGAGCTTTTGCTAACGACTGCGAACCTGTGTTCGTCCTCAAAACCACAATTTGTTTTTTTAGACCGCACATGGCATTGAGTTACCTTTAAGTACCTACCTAGACCACCACGTACGTTACCGCCGTATCGCTATCACCCCTTATTAAAACGCGACCTTCAGAAGTATCGGCCCGGATACTGTGACAACAACCCGGTCTCCGACTTTATACGAGATCCCGCTTAAAATTTTTATTACACCCTTTCTCAAATACCAGCGTGGGGCTAAACAAACCAGCCTCTCCGGGGGCCCCGCGACAACTGATAAAAAAACGCAGAGCCCCTGTGAGATAATGTTATTACATGGCGGTGGGTGTGTACATAAAGGGGAATGGCATGATGTCACAATATAAATGCAGATTCTGATACTGACTGCTTGCTCTGCCCTGCCATGCCCTGTGAAGCTTTCAAACCCTCGGCGGAAAATTGTGATGGGGTCCCACGAAAATGGGACAAAGTTTCACGGCAACTTTCCAGAAACTTTTTTTTTTTTTAAAGCAAATGATGGGTCGATTTTAGCGATTTTGAGATATTGCCATTTTTGAATCTTTCAACACCTGATACAACTTCTGTGAAAGTATTAACGCCATGCCAGGGGGGCCGGGGGGGCCGAGTGGTAAAGCGTTGGACTTCCAATGCTCGGGTCGTGAGTTCGGATCCCGGCTGGGGCCAAATATTTAAGCTGGCTTTTTCATTGTTGCCCCGTCATTGAGATAGCCCGTATGTGGTGGAAAAGGATGTTAAACCTCCAAACACCCATCCCATCCTCCCTTCAACCCCATGCCATGTGTTGTGTTCATTATGCCGCGGGACGCGATTGGCTGAATTCTGGGGGCTCGACCCTTTTGATGACTGACAGGAGTGGAGTCGTCATTGCTGCCGCGTGCGCATGGTACTACAGGCCTACCACAGTGAAGTTCCAGATTTGTTTCACCCCCAAATAATAATATTGTTTTCGTCTACGGTACAGCGCACTATGCCCCTGTCGTCTGCACAGCCTATTTTCCACTGACTTTCTACTGATTCACAGATATTCTGTCTTTATTCAATCAACTGTTTCGTTATAACGTTCTCTCCAGACTAATATTTCCCCCGCTACTATAACTGAGTTAACTAACCTTGCCTTCGCGCACACTTCACACTCCGAACAGTGTCAACGTCGGAGCGTTGTATCGCGGTTAGTCGCACAACTCTGATAAGCCCATTGTCAATCTCGCGCAACCCTGAACTAAATCCCCTCGTCTACCTCTCGTGAGGCAATCATGCGTTTCTCGGCTGGCCGCAAAACTAACTGCCAGCTAATTTTGTGCTGTGTCAAGTACTGCGGTCCCCGGTGGTATGTTGGTTTTCTGTCAAAGCACAGCACGACGCGAGCGGTTATATTGCGTTTACACAGATAACAGTTACTCCCTAAGTGCCTAAGCTATGCTTGCCTTTGCTTTTATTGTATAGTTTGCTTTTTCTGGACATTTCAAGCTCTTCTCCAAAACTACAGGTGCCAAAATCGTGTAATAGACGACTCCATTCCTGTCAATCAAAGGGGGGCGAGCCCACAGAATTCAGCCAATCGCGTCGCCGTGGCACAACACATGACATGGTCTGGCAAACTTTCTTGCCCGGCAGACACAACAAGGGAGGTACGTGTAGTTCGATATGACTGCAACTTGGAAAGAAAGCAGTAAATCCATTGACGTCATTTGCGGAAAAAGACCATGACGTCTTTCATCTTGAAATTACCCCTTTTCCATAAAATGACGTCAATGACGTACTGTGTTTTGCCAATACACGGCAGAGTAAAGAGGGCGGGGCTTTGGCCTCGGGGCTTGCCGAGTGGAATCGTCTATTGTATTGCGTAAAGATGGTAACATTATCCCGTGCGTACGTGATGCTTGTCTCTGCTTTTTAAATTTATTGTACATTTTCTTATTCAGGGCATTTCAAGTTAATACTTCTTCAAAGCACAGGCGCCTAAATTTTCCGATTCAGTGTATTGCATCAACAAGATAATGTTTACTCCGTGCGTAAGCTGCTCTGTGTGTGTGTGTGTGTGTGTGTGTGTGTGTGTGTGTGTGTGTGTGCGCGCGCGCGCGCGCGCGCGTGTGTGTGTAAAGCTATAAACTTTAACAACATGTATGCACGTAGAATACTATCTGCGAATCGGATTACAATACTTCAAGTTGATGTTCCATGTGCATAATTATTAACACGTGATAAAACTGGTTACCCATCGCATGGTAAATGTAGCTCCCCACTCCCACCCCCTCTCCCCAACCTCCGCCCCTACCCGGCACTCCTCCCGCCCATCCATCACCCCCTCCCTCCCATTTCCCACCCAAAACCCTGTTACATATGGAGTCTTGTTTGGAATTTTTTGCCCCCAGCAGCACTGATCGGGAATATAATCGTGCAGATTAACTTCAGGTGGCAGCACTATCTCCGCAAGGCACTATCCTTCACAAACTAATATTTACCCGCCGATTGTGTTTCCTTCTCAGTTTTAATAGACACAACTTAATATTGAGGAGTCGAATAGGATTAGCATATACACACGATACGTCAGAGAAGGGCTCCACGCTTAAGTTTTGAGAGGTCTCTTAAAAAAATTGTTTTCATGAAGAAAAAAAAAAAAACACCCCTGCGGAAAGACTGTTCAGCAGGACCCCCACGGGTGCCGTGACAGGTGGGTCAATATCAAATTTTGACACGAGTCAAAGTGCTGAATAAACGCCACTAACCACCACCATCGTATCAGCGAAATGCCCCTTTAAGGAGGCCATGGCAAAGGCAGGATTTACACGGCCATGTGGTAAAATGGTCAAAGCGCCACGCGTTTGATAACTACATGGACCCTTTCACGGAAAGCCAGGCAAGCGGGGTAGGATTTAACCGGGAACCCGTGTAAGGACGTAAGCGTCAAGGATCTGATTACCACTTAGGTCCTTTTACGGCAGATTTGGGTCCCCGATGTGGGAGGGTGTTCAGCGAGACACGCCCGTGTGTTTGCCGTGATGATGATGAGGCAATCAGTCTCGAGCTGCCCCCATCGTAATGGTATTAGGTCCGACACTGATACACCGGTTTCATGCTCGCGCCTCGACAGAGCTCGGTCGGTCGGTCGGTCGCTGGCGGACGGCTACTGTAGTGTGGCGTTTGTTTAGTACCTGTACCGCCGACACTGCGGGCGTAAGTCAAAATGGTGGGGAGATATCCCGGTGCTACCGCTCTGCTATATTTTAAGGGTTTAGCTGGCTCAATATTGATTATGAATGCTGTCCAGCGCATGTTTTTGTTTTTGTTTTTGCAAGTGTTTTTATTTCACGTGTGTTTTGTTTTATACTTTCTTCTTTGTGTCTGGATATGTGGTGGAAAAGGACGCACAATTGCCAAACACCCAACCATCCCAAACCGTTTTGTGTTTGATCTTTGTTTTAATTGTGTTTTGTCTCTTCGTTATTCACATGTGGTCGTCTTTCTTTATTTCACCTATGTTTTCTGTTGGTAATCTGTACTTTTTACTGTATACGTTGTTATTCGTATAGTGCAAGTTGAGAGAATGCGATGTACTATTTTTCATTTCATTTTTTACCGTTTTAAAATTGTAAAGCGCTTAGGACTTGTTCCCCAGGGATAGGCGTCCTATTATTATTATTATTATTTCTTGTATCTTTTATCAAATCATAGACCCCTGTCTATTAGGTGTTACTGAAGATGGCGGAGAGTTATCCAATGCTACTTCGATTCAAAAGTAACTGTTTTTGGCGAGGATTGCTTTCAAGCGAAGCCACAATTTGAAATATGAGCACGCACATTTATGTCTTAACATTTTAACTCTTGAGAGCCCAAGCCCGACCCCCCCCCCTCCCCCTGCCCACTATATGATAAAACCTGAAGAAGCCACTGCACACCAGTAAGATCCACTTCACTATTACGCAAGGCCGCTAGACCCGAGGCCGCTGCAGATTGCATACTTGTGGCTTGAAGTGGCGTCTAGTGATCTGAAGAGTGATGTCAAGTAAAATCGCGATTTATGCATGGGCTTTCAAGAGTTAAGTTCCTTTCTGTTTGATAACATCTCTTGTCTGTCACATCGACAACCCGAAATCCAGTAAACAAGAGCACTTTGGGGTTTTTTTGTTGTCCCCCCCCCCCCCCCATTTTCAAATGTGACTGAGGAGTAGCACCAAAAACACTCCTTTGTATTCAGTTTGTAAGAGTGAAAGAAAAACCGCCACAGTGTTCTAGCTGATAAACAGCTATGTGGAAGTAGCACGGGAAACACTCCCCGCCATCTTGGCGGACACTCACACTCCGTGCACAAGGGTCTCTGATTTGATACAAGATACAGGACTAACGCCGCGGCCGCCTTCTAAGGTTACACGCGTGGTCATAACAAGGTCTTGACTTCCACAGGTGTAAACCTGAAGGTTTGAGGTCTGGCGAAACACAAAAACACTGACTGACAGGAGGAGAAAAACGAAGGAAAAACTCGGTATACTAAAGCCTCCACTGACGGGTTTCTTTATCTTTTCGTTTTGTGTTAGATGGTTTTACGTAGGTGGTCTCGATAAGGGAAGACTGACACAAGAGGCCCACAAAACGGTTGTTGGAGTGAAAGGTGTGGTGTATGTATACTATACAAACACGTGTTGACATTACCTAGACACATGGTGGTTTGATTTTTACCTCCGCCTTTAATAATAGTAATAGCTGTCTATTGTGTGGGTGCTTTACTGACCCAATCTTGAATTGGCTCAAAGCGCCGCGAGCTGAACCCAACACGCACGCTCACGCGAATCACACGCACTGATTCTCTCACACACTGGACAGGAACACATTACAATCACGTGGTGCGAAGGCTATTTAAGTTTCGTAATTTGGAATTGCACTATTTTCAAATTTTGTGGACTGAACATTTTCAAAGGGTGTGTGTGTGTGTGTGTGTGTGTGTGTGTGTGTGTGTGTGTGTGTGTGTGTGTGTGTAAAAAACAGAGGGAGAGGTAGTTCTGTAAATAAAATTAGTTTGTAGTTCGATTATTACGAAGAAAAAAAAACGGGGAAAATCCAAATATCCCACTGTCTGACACATCGCCTTTTCTGCAACAGTATTACGTGAGAGGGGTATTAGCCTACATTGGGGGGGGGGTGTACTCACCTTGACATTTTGCAGTATGTCAAATGTTATTCCATGGTGGTCAGTATCTGGAACATCCAGCTCCCAGGACTGTGTTGTCTCCTGCACGTGGTGCCACGCTGTCCCAGAAGTGTCCTCAAGAATACTCGGTGACGTCGGCGTAAAATCCATCCCTGAAAATTCACCCTCGCTCTGGCAACCGCGTGTAGCTTTTTCAAACAGGTTTTTGTTGTAGGCCGTGGATTTTTCTTTGCACTGGCTTTCGGCCTGGACTTTGCATTGCCTCGTCGACAGTGTTATCGTAACAACAAACAGAAGTAGCAGGCACCAACTCCAGTCAGTGCGAACTGCACTTTCACGTCGGAACATCGTCACAGGTGGGTGTTGAAAACTTTTGCAGCGATTCAAAACTCGTGTACCTTAGCTCGAATGGAATCTACGCCATGCCTGTACGGCGACACCGACAGAACAAACTTGCACGATCCGCGGTCAGACGTTGTGCTTGGGCCGCGTGGTGATGGTATAGTGTATGTCCCCGAAAATTTGAAGACTTGTACAGGGCAATGCTAGGCTTGGCAGACGACAGACGAAGGGTGCATAATACTGGCTGTTCCACCAGCCCTCGCTCAGCCCTCCGCGCGGTCACCTGTGGCGGTTTTGTCGCATAGGTCACACACGACCAGTGCGCGCGACTGTAGGATTGGTAATCCGAAAATCTTCGCAGAAATCTTAGCCTGGGCCGAGTACACGCCACAACAGCACACGTCCACAGAGAGAAAATGCCTGTTGTGTTAGGAAAACTTTGAGTGCCTCTTTACCGATGGAGTGAGCCCGCTTGGTGAAGTTTGTCAACTGAAAGCGCACAGACCTGAGAGGGAGGGGGGAGAGGTGTGCCCTATGGAGGGGGCTGCGACGCTGACAAGAGAAGCCGAAAGACCAGGAGACAGTTTGAATTGTGTAGCTGTTTGTCAGTGAGGACGTCGCATTTCAAAGCTTCGGTAAGCCCATATTTTTTTTCTCTCTCTCCGTTTCAGTCACAGTTGAACTGCCTTGTCACTGTTCGCCTCTCTGCTCTCTCTCCAAGATTCTGCCTTTCACGCAGGCTACACAGATCTTACGAGAGGTGTGTACACACGCAAACAGGCGTAGTATTCCAAGGTACATGAACACCCACTAAAATTGTACCAACCCGGCGTTTACCTATCGGCCTGAATAGACGTTAATGTGTGTTCAACTTTAACCTGACGTGCGTGCAACGGGTCTCATTCACCGATACCATACCAGCGCTGCAAGCAGGATTTTCGGGTACAGACGATAGCGTGGTATGCAGTTTCAATAATTTTGCTGTAGTCGAGGACTGATCGAGGGGCGTTATGTGAACTGTATATCCCAGGGTCTCAAACGGATACGGCGTACGAGGAAATGCTCAGGTAGGTTTGCGGCGCTATCGTTTAACGTAAAGATAATGGCCACCTGCTGAGGACACTCGAAGATAGTGAGGCTGCGGGCATGCACGTAAACCTTAAAGTCTCAATACGTCCGACAGACACACAACAGCGTGTGGAAAACATTTCATCACATGCGCTGAGTCGGTGCTTCAGGATCAGTCACTTGGGCCACAGTATAGCATCTGAGGCCATTGTCCAGTGCCAGCTTCAAACGTTGCCTCAAAACCCACCTTGCTGATTTACTCTGCCCTTCCACACCGTGTCAGCCTGCTTGTTGTGAGATATTGTTTAACTTTGACTGTTCCCTGTGAGTCTGTGTGTATGAAATTGGTGTATGTAGTTATGATGTACGGCGCATAGAGCCTGTAGGCGCCTTATAAGTCGTCATTATTATTATCATTACAGTGGACTTCGGATATAAGAACAGCGCCGGGGCCAGCATTTGGGTGTCCTTATAAGCGAGGTTTCTTATAAGCATACCTCGGATATAAGGTCAGTTGTGCTAGTGTGTGTTCTTATAACCAAGGAAAGAAGAAAATATTGTGGACAACTGTAAAAAGAGTCGTATATCGACCTCTAATGGTCTGTGTGCGTGCGTGCGTCTGTGTTTGTGTGTGTGTGTGTGTGTGTGTGTGTGTGTGTGTGTGTGTGTGTGTGTGTGTGTGTGTGTGTGTGTGTGTGCACGGCAATCTCTTGCTTGTTTAAGCCTTTGCGTCAATGAAGTGGAACTTGCTGGTTGGCTTGATCTCGATGCAATATAGTTTACTTTTTTTGCGTACGCGAAACATAAATTTAATGCAAATAACTCTAGAAGTTATGTAACAATAGCTGTCTTAATGAAAATGAGAGAGAGAGACAGACAGACAGACAGAGAGACCGTGAGAGAGAGAGAGACAGAGAGAGAGAGAGAGAGAGAGTTACGATCACATTTTGACAAAATGACTTTAAAGAATACAAGGATACAAGGAAATTTATTGGCCAAGTTTTCAACAACAAAAAACAAGATGGCCAGACATTCAAATGTGTTCCCAGTCTACGGCGTTCGCAGGGGAAAATAACGGTTTTTAACGACCCCTCCCCCTCCCCGCTCCTCCCCTCCCCACTCCACAAACTCACTGCCACTATCCATCTGTCTCTCTGTCGGGTTGTTAGTGTAAGTGAAGTTCAGAGGCAGAATTCCGTGAAGAAATGTTTCTTGGAAATTCCGGGAAATGAAACGAAACGAAAATGAACCTAGCATAACTTCTACTTTCGGTTCTTATATCCGAGGGGAGGTCGTGTTGGGAACAAGATGGTGTCTTTACAAGCGAGGGTTCGAAAAATAGAATAATCGCAGACTTCCTAGAAATGATCATTCCTACTTGCGGTTCTTATATCCGAGGAAAGTTTGATGTGGGGACCTAGCAAGTGCTGTCCATATAAGCGATGAACCCTATATCAGAGGGTTCTTCTATGCGAGTTTTAATAAGTGATCACAAAGAACAACTTTGGCAGGGACCTGCTTTGGGGTGTCCCTATAAGCGATGGTTCTTATATCGGATGTCCTTATAAGTGGAGTCCACTGTATTGTGGTTGGTTTAGCTGGGGTTTATCGTCCACGCCACAACGAGGTGATTGCAGACGGCCCTAGGGGGCAGGTTATTGGGGATGGGGATAGCTACCCTAACTGTACAGTTCAGCTGAACACTTATTCAATCCAGTCAGACTGCCATGTCGGTCACCTTTTTATGCATCCTTGACTGTATTGGACAAGTTACACAAACAGATCCAGCTCACGGTCAGTGCAAGCGGGGCAACGTGAAAAAAGCCTGTACATATTTTGGCCCTGTCGGGATTCGAACCCGGGACCTTTCGATCTCGAGTCCATCGCTCAAACTGTTGAGCCACCGACTCCCCCTATGGCCATTGTGGTGACTCTGGTCAGCTTATAAGTTGTTCTAGAAGTGCACCGCGTACTGCGTAGACGACGTTATTTTGGTCGCGGACTGAGGCCCAGCTAGAAAAAAAAATAAATAAATAAAAAGATAGGTATTGGGTGGCGCTGCACCGCGGCGACGCGCTTCCCCCGGGGGAAGCAGCCCGAATTTCCCGAAAGGGACAATAAACTAGTTTTTAAAAAAAATAGACGGAGCAGATTGGCTGCTATTTTTAATCAGCTTTTCTTTTCTTTCTTTTTTTTGCAAAAAAAAGGACCGTAGGCTCCAAGAAAGGCGTATTTCTCTAATATTAGAAGCCACAAAGTCGCGAAAACTCTCGCAATGGCCAAATGAAACATTCTTCTGTCTGGTAAACAGCGCTACAGCTTAGTAAGCGGCAGTTTTCCACCTCAGCGGCGTTCATCATCATCATCATCATTAGCTTGCTTTACGTCCTATGGCTTTTGGCCCTTAAGGACAAGTTGTTCCTGGCGTGTGTCTTTGGCTGCTTGGCTGGGCGAGTGTCTTTGGGGTGGGTTAGGGCTGCTTTACTTAGCTTTGGGCAACGTCAGAGGATCTCTGCTTGGCTTTCGAATGCCTGGTCTGGGTTTGTTTTTCAGTGTTTCAGTCTGTTCTGTCATCCGTACTTTTGCCTTTTACCGCGGCGTTAGGAACATAGAGGCTTTAAATCGTGGGATGACAGGACGCAACTTATGATGGCAATGCACGGAGACGTCTTCTATGGTGTCGTTGCGTTAGCGTCAATGCTGTTGCGTGCAATCAAATATGGATATATTGGGATTCGCCGGTATTGAATTTTTTGGAGGGTATTGACAGTTCGGGCGAAGTATCATTGCTGATAATTTTGTGAGGGAAGAATCATTCAGCGATTATGTCAAGGCGAGAGTTTTTGGAGGGTGAGTGCCGTTTGTTTGCTTTTCAAGGTGTCATAGTTTGTACACGTGGTCTCTGCTACATGTATTCTCCACGACTTGTGTACCCCCCCCCCCCTTCAACTTCCCTCCCCCCCCCCCACCTTCTGTAGCCCATGCCCGCAACAGGTTACTCTGGTATTCGTAACGCATCTTGTGTCTGGTGCCTACAAATTAATCCCTGTTCCTTTTGTTTTGTTTCTGTGTTTCGTGTTTGTTTGTATGCTCTTTTTGTTTTTGATGCTGTTTTATTTTTCTTATCGTTGACTGGTGGGTTTTGCTGTTGTGGTGATGTTTTTATTGCTTTTGTTTGTTTCTGGATTTTTATTTATTTTGGGTTTTGTTGTTATTGTTTGATTGGTTGGATTTTTATTGTTTGTTTTTTTGTGTTGTTGTTGGTGGTGGTGTTGTCTTTTTTCCGGGGGGGGGGGGGGCTATTTTTGTTTGTTTTTTTGTGTTTGTTTGTTTGGTTGGTTGGACTTTTTATTGTTGTTGCGTTTTTTGTTGTTGTTTGTTTTGTTTTGTTTTCAAAGGGGGGGGGGGGGGGGGTATTTCGTGTTTCATGTTGTGTTTTAGTGGTGATGGTGTGTTTGTTGTCTCGCGAGGGATGAGCGAGGGTGAACCACCCACATCTCCGTCTTCTTCACATGTCCTAGCTTTCAGCAGACCCATTCGTCTCTCTCCACCTCTTCCCACATCGGCAGTTTCACCTTCCTCCGTCTTCTCTACCCACGCCGGAATCCAGAATCCACCAGTCTGAAAGGTCGTGTCCAAATTGGCAGAGTTATATGTTTAACGCTGTTTCCGGCTCTGTGATTTTTCTATCCCAATTATAAACATATACGCGGTGTGCATGTCAGTGTTGGCAGAAAGGTAGCCGCGAGTCAAGTCGGCCGGGCAGGTAAGCCCCAAATCTTGTTTTCAGAGAGCAGGGTTCATTAGCTGCGCCCTAAGGTTCAGCTTAAACCCATGCCAGCCGCGCGCGAGGTCTCAGGACGCTCAGCCTAGCCTACCAGGCCATGTGATTTGTTAGGGTTCCTGGGGAGTGCTTTGGCATTTTGTTTTGTTTTGTTTTGTTTGGGGTTTTTGTTTTGTTTTGTTTACTGTGTGCGATTTCTTTTTCGCTCCACGTGTGTCGATTTCAGTCTGCAGATTACGTGCAAAGGTTTTCCTGGGAAAGGAGTCGCTTACTGGTGAGAGTGCGGGTGTAAAATTTAAGTTTTTAGCCTCTTAAACCTATTAGCATTGTCTCCTTCCAAACGTCTGTTTACAAAGTTGTAATTGAGAATTTTGTCAGTTACATATTTTCCGTTTTAGAGATACTGGTTATGACTAAAAACCCTCGAAAAACATCAACAAACAGGCGTTTGCTAAGCCGCACTACAAAAGAGAAACATTCTGAGCATTGGCGGATGTTTTTGAAAAGGTCAGCAACTAACAAAACATAGACAAAACAACAACAACAACTACATCAACTCCTCCCCTTTGACGAACATGAAATCAAGTTTGAAACTGTGCATGTCTATTCTTTACACATGGGACCTGATCCATGTCGTTAGTGATGTGCTCTGATGTGCACAACTTTGACCGGAGAAATGTTCTTATTTGGCGACACAATACCCTCTGCCCCGTTAGATAAGGTCGAGTACCCGTGGAGGTCATGTCTTTTCACCCCTGCAGCAAGCTTGTTCACCTCAGATAAACCCCACTGCCTAATTTTAAAACCATTAAGTGCGTGAACGTATGTTTACAAATACTCGTGTGTGTGTGTGTGTGTGTGTGTGTGTGTGTGTGTGTGTGTGTGTGTGTGTGTGTGTGTGTGTGTGTGTCTGCCTGTCTGTCTGTCTGTATAAGTCTGTGTGTCAGTGGGCGTGTGTGTGTGTGTGTGCGTCTGTGTGTGTGTGTGTGTGTCTGTGTTCAGCATTAGCAACGGCAAGAATGGAAATCGGACTGCTAGACCATTGTACCTTACCGTCGACAAACAAGGTTTCATTTCAAGTTTCATAGCACAGGCTAGGGACAGTGCGAAGACTACCTCAGAGCTGTGCTACATGTTTCGGGATAAGTCCATAACTGTTCACGCGAGGTGCAAACGGCACTGGATAGCGAGCTGCACCACCTCAGCTATATTAACCGCCTGGCTGGTAGGCAAGGGATGGAAAGAGAGGGTTGTTTTGGTGCAGTAGTGACACAGCCACCCAGGTGACCCAGCGGAGCTGCAGGGAGGTTTGACAGGCGACGACGGACGGGGCACGAGCAGGGAGGGGGGAAATCTGATTTGTGACCCCGGACTCTCGATTGTGACGAGCTTTTTCCCCGGCCCCTTTCCCACCGTGACCCTTCATCACGGGCTGTAAGTCAGAAGGCGGGGGGTAGTTTTACCTGGTGCTGCTTTAGATTCAAAAGTTTCGACAACGCTAGCTCTCAAAATTGCGTTGACGACGCATCTCCTGCGGCTCCGTTGCCAATTAGACTGAATCAGTTTTTCACCGTCTTCCTCATGATCATGTTGTGTGTAAGAATGTACTGTATAACTGTGTGTATGTAATGTATGTAATGTGTGTGTAACGTTCTGCTATTTTAAGACGCCCAGAGTGAATCAGTTTTTCGCTATCTTCCTCATGATCATGTTGTGTGTAAGAATGTACTGTATAACTGTGTGTATGTAATGTATGTAATGTGTGTGTAACGTATGTAATGTGTATGTAACGTTCTGCTATTTTAAGGCGCCCAGAGTGAATCAGCTTTTACCATCTTCATCATGATCATGTTGTGTGTAAGAATGTACTGTAAAACTGTGTGTATGTAATGTATGTAATGTGTGTGTAACGTATGTAATGTGTATGTAACGTTCTGCTATTTTAAGGCGCCCAGAGTGAATCAGTTTTTCGCTATCTTCATCATGATCATGTTGTGTGTAAGAATGTACTGTAAAACTGTGTGTATGTAATGTATGTAAACTGTGTGTATGTAATGTATGTAATGTGTATGTAACGTTCTGCTATTTGAAGGCGCCCAGACGGAGTGAATCAGTTTTTCGCTATCTTCATCATGATCATGTTGTGTGTAAGAATGTACTGTATAACTGTGTGGATGTAATGTATGTAATGTGTGTGTAATGTTCTGCTATTTGAAGGCGCCTAGAACTCCAGCAGGAGGTTGGGCGCCCCCAAATCCTCAGTAGTAGTAGTAAATAATAATACTAATGACGACTTATAAGGCGCCTATACATGAAATGAAACAGGCTCTAAGTATAGTAAACAGGCTCTAGTATAATAATAATAATAATTATTATTATTAAAGCCATAATGGCGGGGAGTTTTCCCAGTGCTATATGTAATCGAAATCTTTGACTACTATTACTCTCGGGTAAAGCTACGTTCACAGAGGGGGGGGGGGGGGAGTGAGTGAGTTTTTATTTAGGGTTGAACGCCGCGCAAAGAGGGGGGGGGGGGGGTAAGGTGATACAGATGTTTGAAAGTTAACAGGATGGCAGAGAGCTTTCCGGGTGCTACTTCATTTGAAGGGTCTGTTTCACACCTCTCATACACCTGCCATTTAAAATAAAACTCTTCAGAACAGAAATCAAAACAGGGAAAAACACTGCTATTCCTGCAAGAGCTTTCTGTCAAAAAGCTGACAGACTATTTCAAACAGTCCTCAGGATTACACCATAAACTTGTCAGTTGAAATTCGCGCTGGCGGGAAATCCTAGTTATGTAGTTCACGTAGAGAGCCACTCACTCTCAGGGCGAGGGGGAAAAACCGCCGAAATGATAAAATGACGTAGAACAACCGAGGAAGAATCTACTTATTTACTCAGTTCCTTTTCCTTCAATTGTTTTTTTGTTGTTGTTTTTTTACTCGTTGCTAGTACAGATAGAACCTCTCTCTCTCTCTCTCTCTCTCTCTCTCTCCGGCTGAGAGCCGGGGTGGCCGACTGGTAGGGCGTTCGACTTCTAATGCTCGGGTCGTGAGTTCGTATCCCGGCTGGGGCCAAATACTTGTGCTGGCTTTTTCATCGTTGCCCCGTCTTTGATGTAACCCGTATGTGGCGGAAAATGACGTTAAACCCCCAAACACCCACACACCTACCTCTACCTCTCTCTCTCTCTCCCCGAAAAAAAATTGTTTATTGAAATCTGCTAGAGCATGTGCTTGTCAGCTGTGTCAGTCCTGAAATCACATCGCCACCATAATATTCTATGACTGTTCCGCAAATGAATAGAACCCGCTGCTGAAATCAACAAATGAATAAACAGTGATTGAGCCAAGCCAAGAAGAACTTACACGTTCACCATCCCAGTCTCCCCCCACTATTTTTGAATAAACAAATTTCAAGCGCTCAGCCACGAGGCAAACAGAAATGGACCCCAGTTTGTCTCACATATCTAGGAATTAATCTCAGAAAGGTAACAAAACGGCCGGTTATTTTGCTAGCCAGGAGGCAATGTCCACACGGACAACAAAGCCGCCGTCACATCCCTATTCTCTGCGGGGCTTCCGTCTCTCAGGTGTGGCTCAGGGGGCCTCTCACTGCTCCGCTACGTTTAAGGTTTCCATTCCAAAGCCTGACGCTAAAGCCTGTGCAAGCAAAGACGGGCTGGCAGTGTGTACAGAACAGATCTCCAACAAAACCAGTTTCGCTAGCAGCCGATCAAGCGAAGACCTGCCGCAGAAAGTGAACTCCCAATAAATAGAGAGAGAGAGAGAAAATCAAGAGTCAAGAAAACTTTATTTTTCAACGGTAGAGGTAATTAACGTAAAACAGCCAATTTTCACTGATACCTGCCGTTGCTAATTCTAGTAATACCTATTCTAGTAATGTCTATCTAAGAGAGGGAGAGAGAGGGAGTCACTGAGAGGGAGGGAGAGAGAGAGAGGGAGTCATTGAGAGAGAATCAAGAATCAAGAAAACTTCAACGGTAGAGGTAATTAACGTAAAACAGCCAATTTTCATACCTGCCGTTGCTAATTCTAGTAATATCTAATTCTATTCTAGTAATGTCTATCTAAGAGAGAGAGAGAGGGGGGGGGGAGGGAGTCATTGAGAGAGAGAGAGTTGCGCGTTAGTGGTGAAAGTTTTGGTATAATTGTGGAAATCGCCATTTTTATTTTACATACCTGCCGTTGATAACCGCTCATAGAAAGAGAGTACAGGTTGGGCACTATACTGCTACTACTACTACTGAACAATAACAAACACAGACACTGATGCGCGAGAATGCCAACGGTGAAAAATGGTTCATCAAAAGACAAGTTTTAACTTGAACTTGCCGTTGCTTCACATATCTACTTACGTAAATTTTCAGAATAATATAGATGTTCAGAATTACTGAATCCAACACACACACACACACACACACACACACACACACACACACACACACACACACACACACACACACGAGAGAGAGAGAGGGAGCAAGCACCGTGCTCATGGGTAGAGCTCGGCAAATCCCCCTCCCCCTCCCCCCACCCACCTCCCTGAACAACGAACAGAACCCGCAATTGTTATAATTCGCTGTTGCATGCTTGCCTAAGCTCGGCGGGGCTAGCCGGGTCGTGGTCCGAGAGAGAATTCAAATTCAACATGAACGGCTGCTTTGTGTCGCGTTCGGTTTACGTGCCGCCTGAGCAAATGGACCGTGCTCCTCCAAATCACACAGGTCGTCCTGTCACCCTAACGGCTACCCGAGACAGGTACCTGGCGGCGGGCGGCGGTCTGGCTGAATGTCAGGAACGTGCTTCCGGTGCCTCGTTTTCGGCAGAATCAAACGAGGCCGTTTTTGTGAAGCGTTTCTGGGAAAACTGTCATTGTTTCTGTCCCAGTGACTGAAGGGGTTTTTTTTGTGTGTGAAGAAGAAAGGGTTGAAGTGAACTCTTTTGACTAGCTATAGTGCTTTTTTCTTTCCTCACAAACTGAGACGATGTACAAAAGAGGAAGGCGAAGTGATGCTTTTGGTGTGTCCAGAGGTGACCAGTGAATCCAGTCCGGACACGGAAGTCGCTCCCCGCATGTTGAGCACGTGGTGCCGTATGCTGGCAGCTCTGTCTTTGCGTGCAGCTCTCGTAGATTCTGCTCGGGGAGCCGGGGTGGCCGAATGGTAGAGCACTGGATTTCTAATGCTCGGGTTGTGAGTTCGTATCCCGGCTGGGGCCAAATATTTGTGCTGGCTTTTTCATCGTTGCCCTATCTTTGATATCACCCGTTTGTGGTGGAAAAGGACGTTAAACCCCCAAAAACCCACCCACCCGGAAAAATGCCTATGTACATATTCCCTATTAACCTCAGGCACCATAGTCACCTCTAAAAATGCTTCAATTTAGAAACAAAAATTACCACGCACAGACCATTCAGGGCCACGCACATGTAAGGGTTTTAAATTTAAAACAAAAAAAATCGAATGTCTCTTTTCTGCTCTGGCCTCACTGGAGTGATGCGAGTCCACTTTCTGTTGAGGCCAGAAAACCACTCCATTCAAATCACCTCGCGTCACCGCTGCTTGCCATCGGCGCAAAAAGTCCCGGCTTCACTGTCAGCTTGCCTCCTGTTGCAACCCCCCTGGCATGCACCTTGTCCTACATATACAACAATCACGAAAATCACGCTATTTCGGGACAACAAAAATCAGTACAAACTAGCACAATCGCCAAACGTGGTCCATCAACGTGACCCCATGCTCAGTTTGCGTCCTTACGCTTGTGGCATGTAGAAAGTGGAGGACCTTGAAGGATGAGATCACTCTTGACACTAGGGCTATTTTCCCTGTGAGTTACCTTTTCCTAACATTCATAAAGTAGTAATTTGGGGGAAGAACTCAATCTTTGACAGAGGCAGTGATCGCATACAATCTGTTCCCAAGGTCTTCGGCAGGATGACCACACAAGATCTTCAGAATGGAAAGGGATGTGTCCGTTACGTCAGTGAAGTCTGCCTCTTGTTTCTAGAATAGGTTTTGGCCCATTTTCGTTTTGCTAATCACTGTTTCCTCCACAAGGGTGTTAGCGGTGTACTGACATGACTGAAGACCTTTGGGCATGCAGGTGTGTGAATTGACCTGAACTTCAGTTTTTGTCAAGGGAGAGCAAGAAAGGTATTGAGGGTGGTTCCCCCTTGAATGTCAAAGGTCTCGGGCAAAATCCAGCACGTGTTGTGACACCTCTCTCTCTCTCTCTCTCTCTCTCTCTCTTACACACACACACACACACACACACACACACACACACACACACACACGTCGCACTTCAAGTGTCATTTGAGGCCCCAAAATGTACACATGAAAGAGAGACCCAAATCAAGGCTGGGGTCACAGAGATCCGCTCGCGACTGAACTGACACACCCTTCGGCTTAGGCCCAACGCCACAACTAGAAAGCTGAAGTTTACCAACTCTGAAATACACACACAACAAACAAACAACTGTTTTTACGTGCCCTCATTGCGTGTAAAAGAACAAGCACGTCGGTAACATAGACCATCTCAAACTGAAGCAAGTTTGTATGCGTAGTATATTTCAAACGGCTTTTTTTGTGTACACAGCTTCTGCGCTTGACTAACTTGAGCCCTAACGAGCTTCGTTTCTCGGAGCTGAACACGGGGAACTTGTATACAACATGTAATTCCTTGCATCACCATGAGAACAGCCAACGTCCCACAGGAAAAATAAGTAGACAACACCTAGTTGCAAATATAAGCCAGAAATGCAGTTTTGCAGCCAGGGGACAAGTAGGAATCTTCCCTTAGTGCCTCACTCACCCAGAACACGGCAATTTCCTGGGCAGTTGAAAGGACAGGGTGGTGAGACGTAAAGATGTATTGTGACTTAATGGTGCGGCTACCCATTACTACAGCTAAAAGCTAGATCCTCTTTCCCCTCCGTGTATTCTGGGTAGGTCCGCCGAAGGTAGGTCTGTGTCTGGAAGAAGGGCGTAAACACCATGGATTTGACAAGCACATGGCTCCTTTATCCAGGCGACGGGGGTGTCCTTTGGAAAGGGACAAAAACACACCCTACATACCACAGCCAACAGCCATAAAGATATTTTGTGTCGGGTAAAAAAAAAAATTGAAAGCCTTGACAAGATCTGGAGGAGGGATAGAACAGTACCCAGACTTTGCCTAGACAGTTTCTGATGACAGAAGCACGCCCCATATTCTTGCGAACATTGTAGGTAAGATCAGCTTTGCGCGGCGTGGAATCTGTGAATGAATAGAGAGGCGGTGGGGTGTACTGAATGAAAGAGATATTTGATAGGTGGCGGCTTTACGGGTGGGTAGTCCGGAAGATGGTATGTATGCTAGTTATGGTGTTGACAACCTTGCTGGAAGAGTTTATCACAGTGAAGGGTCTTCTCTGTAAACCAACAAAAAGTCTCTTTGTGTGCTTTTTTAATGTTTGAATTTAAATAGCAACTGCTGGGTTTTTGATTTGGTTGCTACATTTCCCACGAAGTTCTGTTGTCGTTCGTGGTAAAACTTGCTGCATCACCGTATCTAGTTTCCTTTGAGTGTCGGCTGACTGCACACCTCAAGCAACTGATGCTCAAAGTTAATTTCAGTTCAGATTTGTATGCTCACAATTTTTTTTCCTGCCCCAACTCTTCGCCAGTTCCAGTGGTCCTCTTCCCAAGCCATGGGTGGAATCCACGGAGGGCTCGAAGGCTGGGGCAATTTTTTTTATTATGCATGATGATGAGGAGGATCTTGAGATTGTATGATGATGCTATGCTCACAGTCCATTCTTAGCTGTTCTTGTGGTGTCTAACATCACACCACTCAGACACCTGCACAGTGACGGCATCTCAAATGGTGGCACTGAGCCAACCGACCATTCTTAGTTGTTCTTGTGGTGTCTAACGTCACACCACTCATACACCTGCACAGTGACGGCATCTCAAATGGTGGCACTGAGCCAACAGACCATTCTTAGTTGTTCTTGTGGTGTCTAACGTCACACCACTCAGACACCTGCACAGTGACAGCATCTCAAATGGTGGCACTGAGCCAACAGACCATTCTTAGCTGTTCTTGTGGTGTCTAACATCACACCACAGACACCTGCACAGTGACGGCATCTCAAATGGTGGCACTGAGCCAACCGACCATTCTTAGTTGTTCTTGTGGTGTCTAACGTCACACCACTCATACACCTGCACAGTGACAGCATCTCAAATGGCGGCACTGAGCCAACAGAAGGGTACACACTGACGCGGCAAACACACACTGTTCCAAAAGTAAGTAGGGTTCTTTGAGGAGCAGTAAATATGGAAATAGCGCCAGATATTAACAAGAATAGATGCAGCTGAATTATGATAGTCTTCCTCGGTGACACCTTTTTCTTTTGACCGTCGATGCCATCAGTACAGTGAGAGAAACATTTAATATACAACAAGGTTTGAGAAAAGCGTTTGCCGAATGTGTAATTTTACATTTCTGCTCTCGAAATCGTTCGATATGTCGGGACATGTCATCACAGATCTGTATCTGGGTCAGAGCGGGCCATTGCTGACCCCAAAACCGTGTATGCTTGTGATTGTATTTGCTTTGTGGCCCACTTCGTCAAAAAGTACAGTTATATAGGTAGGGCATGCCAGGGTAGACGGGACCAGTAAAACACACACACACACACACACACACACACACACACACACACACACACACACACACACACACACACACACACACACACAGAGAGAAAAGACAAAAAATCTCCAGAAGACGTGTGTGTGTGTGTGTGTGTGTGTGTGTGTGTGTGTGTGTGTGTGTGTGTGTGTGTGCCACGGTGTGTGTGTGTGTGTGTGTGTGTGTGTGTGTGTGTGTGTGTGTGTGTGTGTGTGTGTGTGTGTGTGTGTGTGTGTGCGCGCGCGCGCGCGTATATGTACTGCTCCCGTCTGCCGTAGCTAGGTATAGATTTACCTACACGACAATTCTTCTAGACAAAGTGGGGCGGAAAGTAGATAATCCCCAAGTGACGGTGTCCTATTCTGTGGCTTTAAGCAAGCACCTGCCTTCTCCGGACTCCGGTTACTATTTATTTGGCACTCTGCCTTCACTTCAGCACTCGTATCTGCTCGGTCCCCGTGAGAACAATGGGCTTTTGTGTGATATAGATGCACTGTTTTTGTTTGGTGTATGTGTGTGAGGGGGGTAGATGGGTTGAGGGGGGGGGGGAGGGGGAGAGGAGAGGAGGTGTGTCTCAGTTGAGTATTTTGCTTACCACTGCCTCGCAGAACATTCTCTCTCTCTCTCTCTCTCTCTCTCTCTCTCTCTCTCTCTCTCTCTCTCTCACACACACACACACACACACACACACACACACACACACACACACACACACACACATGCCTCACATGCACACACATACACTCACAGAGAGAGAGAGAGAGAGAGAGCGCACACACACACACACACACACACACACACACACACACACACACACACACACACACGACTCACATGCACACACACTCACACAGAGAGAGAGAGAGAGAGAACACACACACACACACACACACACACACACACACACACACACAGAGAGAGAGAGAGAGAGAGAGAGAGAGAGCGTAACTGACCTAAAAGCGTCCGAGAGAGAGCGCGCAACTAAAAACGTCCGCATAATTTCATTCCCCTCACTGTAGAAATGGGATGGGCGGGTCGCGTATTCAGCGCAGTTCGGGTGCACTTCAACTTCAACCGGCCTACACAATGTGGAAAAAAAAACCTCGTGGTTCCCACTGAGTGTACACACACACACACACACACCCAGCCCACAACACACAAGTCCTTGTTGACTCCACCGCCGTAACAGCTGTTTTTATAAGCACAAAATTCACGTCTTACACGCAAAAACTGGGTCGAGATTTTGACGAAATGATGATGTACGGAGCCTAAGGATTTCAGTGCATATTCTGACTTATTCAAACTCATTTAGTGTAGGGTGTGGTATAGAATTTAAAGCATGCAGTTTTTTCGGGTCAAGCTGACCCAACTGACGCAATGCTGCACCGAGTAACGCGGCCTATACACCATGACAAGAGAAAATAGCCAAACATTCTTTGAAGGGCGTTGCACGGGGACAGGGTTTTTTTTTTCTCTCTCTCTCTCTCTCTCTCCCTATCAGACTTATCCCCGAAAGCCTCTCAAAGTCCCTTATTGGGGACACGGGGTCGTGCTTGTGTAACACCGGAAAGAGGTTGTAAAGGAAAACGCCTTTTTTTGTTGTTGTTGTTGAAAAGGGATCTTATGAAACGTGCATTGAGACCTTGTCCCAACATCCTGTGTTGTGAAAGAGACGCATTCGCCTGTATGACGACGTCTCACTGGAACCTTTTGGCAAAAACCAAAATGGCATCAGAGGCAACAATTTTTTCGGTTTTTTATGAGGCACATTTGGGGCGACAAATTTCGCAATACTTTTTAATAAATGCATAATTGTAATGCATCTGTAAGTTCAACGCTGTTCAGTTACATTCGAGGAGCCGCGATCGCGGAGAGGTAGAGCCTTGGACTTGTCCGACTTCTAGTGCTCAGGTCGTGAGTTCGAATCCTGGTTCGGATCCAGAAATGTGTGCTGGCTTTTTCCACGTTGCCCTGTCTTTGGCATCGTCCTGATTTGGTGGGAAAGGACGTTAAACTCCCAAACACCCACCCACCCTTGTCTTGTAACACGTTTTGTCTGTTGCAAAATTCTTGTCAGTTGCTGGTAGAGCGTTTGACTTCCAATGCTCGGGTCGTGAGTTCGGAATCCCAGATGGGGCCAAATATTGTGCTGGCTTTTAATTTTTCATCGTTGCCCCGTCTTTGATATCACCCGCATGTGATGGAAAAGGACGTTACACTCCCAAACGCCCACCCACCCTCTTGTCAGTTGCAGATCAGTTCACAACAATACAGAATGGAACACAATCATGTAAAGAATTTAGATCTTCAGAGGCCCTTTTCACTACAACCCGGGTTGAACCGGAGTTTACCTCGATTCGAGTTACACTCGGGTCAATTGTAGCGTTTACAGTACATTCTCTGCAAGTCTAACCCTGACAATGACGTAAGAAAAACTTACGTCATGCTTGCCGTCATGCCTTGACGAAAGTTTCATAATTATATCATAACGCAGCTTGCAAGTAAATTTAGATCTGAAATTATGCAAGTTGGCCCTGGATCCGGGTTCAACCCTGGGCCCGTGTGTAAAAGTCGAGGTTAATTTAACCCACGGCTACGGGCCTAACCCAGACTAGGACAAAAGAAACCCAAAAGCAAAATTAAATAAGAAAGGAAGCGAAGAATAGGAAAAAATCCTTCTACAACGGCCTAGGCACCTTGCTGGAATGGGCTCTCTTCTTGGTTTAAAACAAAAAACAACAGAAAATGTAATCCTAGAGCTAGTTTAGTTCGAGGTTAGACTCTAACGCGGGATAAAAGACCTGACCTCAACTATTACATACAGGTCCTGGTCCGTAACAGGAGTGAACCCGGCCCGGGTCGCTTTTAACCCGGGTTGGTTAAATGTAAACGCACCAATTCTGGTCCAGCCCGGTAAAATTGGCAAGTGTAGACAGCCTCTTAGTGAGGAGAGGGGCACATGGTTTGTTTATCACGACGTGTTTTGTTCCCACAAAGCAGCGGTTTAGGAGAGGAAGATGTACTTGTTATGCTGGCTTTATGTTCCTGGATGTTTTATGTTGGCGCCCTGTGAGTACGGACTGAACCTGTGTTGCTTTGCTGTCTTGCCACCAGCGTATGCAAATCGGTCAGCGTATACCGTTCAACCTATGGGGAAGGTCGCCTGCGTAAGGCGACACCCTGCCAATACGAACCACTAATTTCTAGGTCAGTGGCCGTGGAGGTGTCACGAAAATGGCATTGTGCAAAGTGGCCACCTGTTTCGGAGGACCACTTCGTATTATTTGGGTAGACAGGTTTTACCGTAGCTGGCGTGTGTTCAGCTGTTTTTTTCCGTGTTCACACACACACACACACACACACACACACACACACACACACACACACACACACACACACACGCACACACGCACGCACGCATTGCAGCAAAGATATCAGGTTGCACGGAGACAATAACGCTGATGAAGACAGTGACAATGCAACGATTCTTTATTTCACAACGGTGGGAATTCTAACACATTAGTCAGTTTTCTAACTTATCGTATCTACGACTATAACGCAAAAACTATGAAGAGAGAGAGTTGTTCTGTCGATCTTCTTCTTCTTCTTCTGCGTTCCCGGCCATGCTAAATGGAAAGTCCAGTCTTGGTGACGAACTCCGCTGTCCACCGCAGCGACGCTGTCGGTCCCCAAAGCTTCTCTTGTAGGTCCGCCTCACTGGGCCACAGCTGGCGTCGGAGGGCGCTGTAGGTGGGACACGTCTGGAGGATATGGGTTGGAGTCTGGTTCTGTCGATCAAAATGTGTATCTTTCATAACATATAACATACAATGGTGAGAGGGGGGGGGGGGGGCACAGAGAGAAAGAGTTGTTTTGTCGATCAAAATGTGTATCTTTCATAACATATAACGTACAGACAAGGAGGGAGGGGGCAGAGATAGTGAGAGTTACTCTGTCGATCAAAATGTGTATCTTTCATAACATACAACATACAGACTCGAGACAAGCGACACGAGGGAGAGTCCAGAGGGTTAGGCGGGACAAAGACCTGTCCATCAATGCAACATCATCATCCGTCACTTGTGACGTGGCGTTTGGCGCCTCATTATGATGTGTCAGGCCCACTGCCCGCGGCGGCAGAGCTTGAGAACACAGTCCTCTTGATCTGTTTTGATACTGTTTTTCCCCCACAAAAAAATTGCAGTGCCACCCATGATTTGTCCTGCAGGCAGGGTAGTTGTTCCCTTTGAACCACTTGCAGCAGTAGTAAATGCACTGCGATTGTCTAAGCAACGTAGCGATAGCATCATTGCCATAAGGTAACCCCCCCCCCAACCCCAACCCTAAATCTAACCCTAAACCGATCTAACCAGGCAAACTCTGCTAAATGAGGGGAGGCGGGGTGGTCGAATGGTAGAGCGTTGGACTTCTAATGCTCGGGTCGTGCGTTCGATCCCGGCTGGGGCCAAATATTTGTGCTGGGCAACGAGAAAAAGGCCAGCACAAATATTTGGCTCCAGCCGGGAATCATACTCACGACCGAGCATTGAGAGTCCAACGCTCTACCATCATAGTTCGGCTATCCCGGTTCCCCGTGTTCTGATGGGAGTCCTCGGCCGGGTAGAGGCCACTGGCGTATGCCATGCCCATTTGGTCATTTTACTTTGTAGTCTTTCAGTTTCTTGTCCTGTCTTCTTGGCCGGTGTACGCTGCTTCTAGTGAAGATGAATGATGTCTTTTCCCAGTAGCTCTTGTCTGTGGTTGACATTTAACGTAATCTGTATCAGTAATTCACTACAACAGTAGACGAACCGTTGCTGAGATTCAAACTCTACGGTCGTTTTTACCAACGCGCTGTTCAGCCCACAGAGCTGTGAATAGATAAATCTAATACACGTATTATCCAGTTCAGTGGTGGTGCTGGCTGTGGATTGGTTCATTCACCACCAAACTACCACCCGGAAGTTATCATTCAGTGAAATACGGATCGTGCTCTTCCACAACAGAGAGTTCCGCTATCATCCCCTATAGCTCAGCGAGCGAACCCACGTATATCATCCCAAAATACAGTAGCGCGTTCGCTCGCCAGATTACTGTGACCGCTGGCGTTGCTTGTCGTCATTTAGACCCCGCCAGACACATGGCGTGTAAAACCAATGTAACTGGGCCACCTTTTCGTCGTCTGCTCGTTTTTACCTGTCACACCTTGACACGCCACGCGGGCTTGGCTCGCTCGCCTGAACTGCCTTAATCCTCCCAAAGAAACCTGGGAGACGGGGGAAATGGCAAAGAAGACAGTAAAGGTGAAGTAGGGCTGGGCCACGGGGGGGTAATCAGTATGGCGGGGTTTTATTTTTCTCCTCCTTTTCTACCGCTACTCATTGCCCATTCAGAACATTGCTGCTCGCCTAGTCGTTTGCTTGAAAAGGTCCGACCACATCTCTCCTGCACTCCGCACCCTGCACTGGCTTCCTGTTTCTCGCAGGATTCAGATCTGCAAGATCTGCACCCTTTGCTACAAATGTACACATGATTCTGCCCCATTCTGCCTGACTAAACAGGGGAGCCGGGGTGGCCGAATGGTAGAGCGTCGGACTTTTAATGCTCGGATCGTAAGTTCGTATCCCGGCTGGGGCCAAATATTTGTGCTGGCTTTTTCATCGTTGCCCCGTCTTTGATATCACCCGTATGTGGTGGAAAAGGACATTAAACCCCCAAACACCCACCCCCACCCTACCTGTCTAAACTGATCCAACTCTACACTCCGTCACGCTCCTTCCGGTCTTCAGCTGACACTCATACCCTCAGAATTCACCGCACTAGACTTTCCACCGTTGGCACTAGAGCGTTCTCCTACGGCTGGTCCTTTAGCCTGGAATTGTCTCCCTCATGTTCTTTGCCAGTCACCGGCCCTTGAAAGAAAAATTTAATACCCGTATGTTTTCTTCCCTGAACACCGTTTAAGTGTTTGCATCATGTTCTCAGCACGTACGTGTCGTTGCGCCTAGGACCTGATCTTATGCCTCTGTACATTTTTTTTTTTTTGTATATATATAGGTCTTCCTTTTCAGTTATTTTATTTTATCTTTAATCGCTCGTCAAAACTTTAGTAACAGCACCGGAACCACTCTCCGCAATTTTGACTAACCTCCGTGTGTGTGTTGGGTTGGGGAGGGGGGGGGGTCTTTGCTGTCTTATTTGTCTCGTGTCTGTGTCGTTTCTGTTGACGGTAGTTTGTTCTGCATTTCTACCCTAACCAGGCTCATATAGACGTGAGATTGGCACTGTCATCAGTGACAAAGCAGGCATGCAAATTTCCATGCTAAACGGAATGGATAGGCCGTGTTGGTTTCAGCATGATTGATGAAGCTCGCGCACAGTTTTTTTTTTTTTTTTTTTTAAGGCATTCTTCTCACGACTGAGAGGGTCTAATAAACTGTCACCTCGAACTGCTATGGTCGGGTGGGTGGGGGTGGGTGGGTGGGTGTTTGGGGGTTTAACGTCCTTTTCCACCACATAGGGTGATATCAAAGACGGGGCAACGATGTAAAAGCCAGCACAAATATTTGGCCCCAGCCGGGATCGAACTCACGACCCGAGCATTAGAAGTCCAACGCTCTACCATTCGACCACCCCGGCTCCCCCGAACTGCTATGGTCGCTTACACACACACACACACACACACACACACACACACACACACACACACACACACACACACACACACACACACACACACACATAATAATGAGGTACTTTTCGTATGTTTCAGAATCAGGAGCTGGTTAGCACAGACTGACACCGTCGCCCAAGATGAAAGAACCGTTTGACCTTGCCCAGTCGTGACCTCAGACGTTACCATGACACCCGTGACCTTGCTGCTGTTGCTACTGGCAACGGGAAGTTGCCTTGGTGCCCAAGACGGCGCAGACCACCTGCTTCTCCTGGAAACGCTCCCCGATGGATTCTCTCTGGACAGACCTACGTTTCTTGATGTCCGCACCAACTTCAGTGTAAGTGGAATACTAGTGAGCAGGTGTTGTGTGTGTGTGTGGGGGGGGGGGGGGCAAGGACAGACGGTTAGAGAGACCTGTGCGTCTATGATCTCATCCTTGGAAAATGAAGTTTTAGTCAGTCAGCCAGTCTGTCATAGTGGGCAGGAATTTGTGTAGGGATTTTCCCTCACCAGATCGAGTCAAACTTCGTCGTGCAGACTCGTTTACGGTTCCTGTTTCGCCTTCTTGTTGCGGACACGCACGAATCAGTTTATCACGTGTCAGTGCACGTTAAAAACAAAATCAAAGGCGAAAGGCTGTGTAATGCAAACAGATAACCAGCATGCACAACTAGACTGACATTGTCCTCAGTGTGTTGAAACTGGTCATTCGGTTTCAACAGATTTATTTTGTTGCACTGGAGAAAGTACAGAAAAAACAGTTTGAGCATAAACAAGATGTACTTATGACATGCTCAGTAAAAATTCAATTAAAGCAACCTTTGCAACTGTGGTTCACGAATTATGAGGGGGGTGGGAGGGGGCGGGAGGGGTAGGTCTCAGTTTGTCAGTGAGCATTTTAGCTGCTACAGTCGATCATAGTATGTATTAATGGATTTATTTATGTGGCCGTAAGAAAAACGTGCCGAAAGTGTGATAAACTGTGTGAAAAATATGTACGTTAACCGACAATGGAATGTCAGTGTTGCCATGAAGAAGTAAAAGTAGATCTGTATGTTTATACTGACGGGGAAGTTTGCCGATTGTTGCGTTTCGAGCATCTGTATACGTGGGACATTCTGAGTTGGTAATTATTTTTAGCTTGCTGGTCAGTTAATAGAAAGAAGAAGTAATAGTCTTGCTTCAGGGGAAAAAGGGCGAGCACTGACTGTGTCATGATGTGGAAAAGGAGAAATGCTTTAGTATTGTGTGGAGTTAAAGACGAGAAGTTATATCTGCCTATTCCGCAGGAAGTCTCCTCGATCAAAACAGGAGGTAGGAAGGTGCATCATGTTTCTGAACACTAGATAAGAGTGCCTGTACACGGTAGGGCAGGATCAGGCAAACAGGACACGCCGGCACGCACTCTTGTCCCAGGAACGTCTTGTGTCGCCTGATTCGTCGGTCTGTTTGGTCGGTCTGGTGTCAAAGTCGTTGTTGTCGTTGTTGAGTGTTGTTGTTGTTGTTCTTGAGGGGGGAAGAAGAGAGAGAAGGGGAACTTTGCTAAGTTTCCCGCCAAACAGATCCGAAAAAAAAAAAAAAACCTGTGGTGAAGTCTGCCGCTCAGTCAACAGCGTCCAACACGGGCCGATCCAGTAAGCAAACACCCTCCCTCTTCATCAGACGGGGAAGGCGGGGCCGTTCTATTGATGGATCCCCGACTCGATACAAACAGTCCACTTTCAATCACCTCCGCCGCGGTGAATGGGACGTATAGGGGGGCCAGAAAGCCAGCTGAAGTGATTTGTGGACACGAAGGGTTTTGTTCGGAGGTGTGAAGGACTAACAAGCTTAGCGCTCGCAGACCCGGGCCGGGCAGCGGTCGGTGCGACTCTGTACCATCGGGTTTCACTACGCTTACCCTCTGCACTGACCCGAAATCGGCTAGCCGAGACCTGCGCCGTGACAAGTGATACCTAAGAAGGAAAAAACAAAAATACTCGGTGACAAGGAAAGTGGATAATTGTGAACAACTTTGTGGTCAACGTGTAATTTCACAGTGTGCACAGAAGCGGTGAGCTCTGTCGCATTCACCAGCACAGTACATTTTCAGCCTGTTTCAGAGATTATTGCCTGCACGAGTTGTCTCCCTTGCCGCAACAAGCACGCATTTTTCGTGGCAGAGCACAGAGTTGCCACGAAAATGCATGCATGCTGGGGTTCTGTGTATGCACGGGGGACAACTCATGCAGGCAATACCCTCTGAAACCTTGTGGTCAACGTGGTATTTCACAGGCTGAAAATGTACTGTGCTGGTGAATGCGACAGAACTCAACGCTTCTGTGCACACTGTGAAATACCACGTTGACCACAAGGTTGTGTTCAGAACTGTCCACTTTAATAATAATAATAATAATAATAAATAGCATTTGTAGGGCGCATTTCTTTGGAATAAACTCAATGCGCCAATCACTCACCGACACTCACGCACATTTTACAAACAGTGGACAGACATACACTGGTGAAACTGACTAGTTGCTGACACGGGAAATTTACTGGAAAGCTTTACACGTTTTAAGATTGCTCTTAAAAACAGGCAGTGTGGGCGCATTTCTCAGATGTGCTGGCAGGGAATTCCAAAAGGTTGGTGCAACAAAACTGAAAGAGCGCTCCCCAAAGGATTTCAGGTTGCGCTTGGGAATTTTGAGAAGCCTCTCGGTCGACGACCCTTGTCACCGAGTAGTTTTGGGTGGTTTTTTGTTGTTGTTGTTGTTTGTTTTGTTTTTTCCTTCTTAGGTATCCCTTGTCTCGGCACAGGTCTCGGCTAGCCGATTTCAGGTCAGTGCAGAGGGTAAGCGTAGTGAAAACCCGATGGTATAGAGAGTTGTGGTCAGTGTAAGCCAAGTCTCCGTGCTCGCGGCACGGTGGTTTTATAGCGGGAACTGTCTGAATAGTCCGGTGATCAAGGGGTTACATGAAGGATTGTACCGGGAGGGGTCAGGAGGTTGTGTGTGATGGGGGGGGGGGGGGATAACCGCGCGGCTTTGAGTTATAGATCAGGATGGACAACCGGTCAATGTTAAAGGTCCGGGCGCCGCGTCTCAGTCAGTGCTGCACGGATGTTTTATTGGTTGTTTGAATTCATGGGATTAAACTGGTTACAAGAGGGATTACTATGGGACGCGGCGGGAATAGAACTGCGTGCCAAGAATAACGACTGGAGACTTGTGTAGGAAGATTTTCTCAGTGAATCAGCCCGGACGGTTCTTGATGACAATGTTCCTTGTGTTGGTCGGAATTCGAGATTACCTGCTTCGTCGTTTTACTGCGAAGTTACGTGGGCTGACTGTTCTCGTACGGCGCAAGTGAGAAGTGACCAAACGGCGAATCTGAAGACAGGTCGAAGAATACAAAAGCACGAACCTTCAAAATGCCAGTATATTCCCTGTTAACCTCAGGCATCATAGTCACCGCTAAAAATGCTTCAATCTGGAAACAAAAATTACCATGCACAGACCATTCAAGAGGGTGGGTGGGTGTTTGGGGGTTTAACGTCCTTTTCCACCACATAGGGTGATATCAAAGACGGGGCAACGATGAAAAAGCCAGCACAAATATTTGGCCCCAGCCGGGATCGAACTCACGACCCGAGCATTAGAAGTCCAACGCTCTACCATTCGACCACCCCGGCTCCCTGACCATTCAAGAGCACGTAGCTAACAGAAGTTTAATATATATAAAAAATGAATGTCTCCACTTTGGCCTCACTGGAGTAATGCTAGGCCACTTTCAGTTTAGGCCAGAAATCCACTTCACCCTAATCCACTCGCGTCACCTTTGCCTCTATTTTGTGCACAAAAAGTCCTAGCTTCACTGGCAGCTTGTCGCCTTTTGCAGTCTCCTGGCATGCACCTTGCCCTACCAAATACAAAGATCACGAAAGTCACGCTTTTTCGTGACAACAAAAATCACTACAAACTAGCACACTCACCGGCCCGCGTAGTGTAGTGGTTAGCACTTCGGACTATGGACCGGGAGACCCGGGTTCGAATCCCAGCCGAGACAAGCGGGATTTTCCTACCTAGGTCGGCTCCTACCCAGAGCGGGTGTGCTATGGGCCCGATGGGGAGGCTGTTGCCACACAGCCGAGTTTCACCCACTTCACGGGTGCGACTTTGGGGGTGCTTCCCTTGGTATGACACGTCTTACGATGTGGATGATTACACGGCCGGCACCGCAGGTGCCGTAGTTCCCGGGCCCGGTTCCCGATTCCCGTAGTTCCCGGGCCTGGTGAACGCCGGGATATTTATGTCATGACGTATGACAGGCGTACAACAACGTGCGGGAAACTTTCAA
This sequence comes from Batillaria attramentaria, assembly GCA_018292915.2. Taxonomy (NCBI): domain Eukaryota; kingdom Metazoa; phylum Mollusca; class Gastropoda; family Batillariidae; genus Batillaria; species Batillaria attramentaria. The sequence continues at coordinate 271,170 of JACVVK020000237.1, forward strand.
TCGAATACGCTGACTTTGTGCATCAGACTCAATCACTTGGGTCGCAATATAGCACGTGAGGCCTTTTGTGGTGACGTTATTGGGTTGCGGAGTGAGGATTAGCTAAACGGCACTGATTGATGACTACCTTTAGAAGCTTTGTCTTGTGCCATTCTGTTCAGGAATTGGCCGTAGGCTTAAAGAAAATCGTATTTCTTTAATATTAAAAGCCAAGAAGTTGCGGAAACGGTCGCAGTGCCCTCCCCCCCCCCCCCCCAAAAAAAAAAAACAAAACAAAACAACAACAACAACAGCAACCCAACAACAACAACAACAACAAAACAAACAAAACAAAACCAACAACAGCAACAACCAAACAAAAACAAACAACAAAAAACAAATAAACAAAAAATACAACAACAACAAAAATTTTTTCTATCTGGCAAACAGCCTTAAAACTTCAAAAGCGACAGCTTTCCATCTCGACGTTATAACGAGCATAGAGGTTTTCAGCATCAGATGAAAACGATCACGGTCGCAGTCATATCCAAATGGAGCGATCACTTCATTGACGTACAAAGCTAGAGCTCGGAACTGGCAGTTTATCTCCCACTGTCAGCTCAGTCGTATCCCGGCAGTTAGTGTTTTAAAGCTATTTTTAAAACCAGCAATCCCGACTAAACAAATCTAAAACGCCGTATCCTGCATATTCATTATCCTCGAGCACTGAGACGGTGTCTGCATACTAAAACAGAACGGTGTTTTCCGGGGCCCCTGTATACCCTAGCCCGGCGCTCCACGGATAACAAGCACTGTTTGAAGTCTCATTACTTTTGTCCGACACTGATACAACAACGCTGCGGAAAATATTTTCATCGAGCGTACGGAGCAGACGACCGAACACCAACAAGACAGAGGCGCTGATTGGTGGTTATTTTTAGCGACTTGGTCGTATCCGACGTGTGGTACAGGTATGGAAACGTTCGGCCAAAGAAAGTGGCATTTCTCTACTACAGGAAGCCGCAAAGTCACGAAAATGTTCGCAGTGGCCGACGGAAACATCTATTCATTTGGCAGTCAGCTTTGTAAATAATAATAATAATGAGTATTGTATAGGCGCTTTACCCAATTTCATGAATCGGCTCAGAGCGCCGCGAACTGAACCCAGCACGCACGCTTACGTGAATCACACGCATTCTCTCACACACTGGACATAACCATATTATGATCAGGTGGTGCGAATTGTCAGCTCAGCTATTTTAATTTCGGAATTTAGACTTCCATTTATTTTTCAAATTTCTAAGCTGAAGCAGAGGGGGAGGAAGCCGGAGAGTACCCGGAGAGAACCCCCGACGATCGGCCCCCCGAATGAACGGTGCCACATACGAGAAAGAAAAATTCTTTGCCCCGAGTGGGACTCGAACCCCTGACCTCTCGCATTGGTGACAAGTCTCTTAACCACTGGACCACCGACCGTCCCACATGACAATGTTTCCTCCTCAGAACTCATTAGGAACATCGAAACTTCTAAGTCTCTGTTAGTGGTGATTTTATGACGGCCGCACACAAACAAGAGTAGGTATATAAGGGAAGGTGTTTAGTGCGCGGTATCTCACGATAAGAGGCCCCTAATGTCTTACCTCGGCACCGTCATAAATCTGCGTGTCCTATAAACGTATTCTACTCACGACTGGCCTTGGCTTGTGTAGTCGGGCCCAGGAGCGTGACTTTTATAGTTGTACTTGTATATGCTTTAACGCGTTTTGTTTTAGCACCACGGTGAACTCCATGGCCTTGCCGTGCGCAGCTGCAACTGAACTGGCGGCTACTTATGCTCTGTTGGTATAGTTCGACCGCCCGGTTAGGGGGTGCAAACGTATACCAGTCAGTTCCGTCGATACTATGATTTCGCATAACTGAAGTACTGAAATTCGTAGAAGGAAGTCAGCGGCCACGTGAGTTCACCTCGCCAGGCCCCCGGGAGTACATTTGCACCCCCTCCCGCGTCAGTTGCCGCGGGGATACAGTCGCCTCTGTTAGTGGACAACTGTTTATGCTGAACTATTGACGGAATTGACTGGTACGAGTATACATTCAGTGCACCCCCAGGCCAACGGGCGAACTGTAGCCTACCAGCCGAGCGCTACTTACGCGGGGAAAGTTATTTTTCTTTTTATTCCATCTTCTTCTCTTTTTGTGTGTGTGTGTGTTCGATGTCTGGCCGGGGGAGCCGGGGTGGCCGAATGGTAGAGCGTTGACTTCTGATGTTCGGGTCGTGAGTCAGTTAAGTCGTATCATAGTCCAGGCTGGGGTCAAATATTCAGTTGTGCTGGCAGTTTTTCATCGTTGCCCCGTCTTTCGTATCAGTCATCCGTATGTGGTGGAAAAGGACGTTAAACCCCCAAACACCCATCCACCCCCTCGATCAGTGTCTGGCCGTGTTGAATCTTTGGGTAGCCACCAGGACGTCCGCCATCCATTCAGTGTTGTTCGCTAACAGCCGGGTTCCCAGAGCTTGGTGCCTGTGTCTACGGGAGGTAACTTGATCAAAATGGACGACCTTTTTCCGTTGCTATGACGCTTCAAAAGTTCCAACGACGCTTGCTCTCATTAAAAGCCGTTGTTTTAAAACATTGGCGTATGCACATGTTTAGACTGTGGTAACATGTACTGCAGTTTGACTGTAGGGAGTTCTTGCCGGCATTGTTCCCGGGAAACTAGGATCTTGTGATGGTTTAACAAGCGTAAAATTTACATACCTGAGTCAAGGCACAACTGATCCGCTCTAATCCTGGTATTTCATAAATTACTTGCAAGTGGGTTGAGGCCACCTCTCTCTCTCTCCGTCGCGGTACCGGCACACACACACACACACACACACACACACACACACACACACACGACACACACTGGCACACACACACTGACACTCGGCTTTGACTGAGTGAGTGAGTGAGTAGTTTAAGGCAAGTTTCTGAAAAATTTCACCATGGCTGTTACACCTTACCCCCCCCCCCCCACACACACACACATTTAAACACGTTTCTTTTAATTCTGAGAGGGGAAAAATCCACTAAGTCTAAGGCTGTCACACCTTTAAAACACACCCATTTCCCCCCTCACCCAGAAGCCTAATTCGTCACGCCTAGGTTACGCTTCTCAGACCCAGTCAGTTATCACCGTGACCAAATCAGCGCACGGCACACACTGGCCGTCGCCCACTTTGAGCCTATTTATCCCGCACTAATGATTACCCCTCCACAATACACCATTGTCCACTGCTCCGCCGCTGACTCCGAGTCCCCGCCAACACACTGACCTCAGACTGCCCACTGAGCTCGCTGGCCACAGGGCACCTATAACCTGTGCCGACTCGTGGCTCTTAAAGGGGTGAATGGTGAAGCAAGGATTTAAACTGATAGAGTCGCCCTCACCGTGGGGCCATTCAGCCGATAGACTTCAGACTTACCTGGTTATGGGTTCATTCTGTACTTACGACACCGTTAACAGTGTGTGTGTGTGTGTGTGTGTGTGCCGGGTGTGTGTGTGTGTGTGTGTGTGTGTGTGTGAGAGAGAGAGAGAGGCTTCATTGTTAGTCTAACGTCCCCGCCTATCCCGCCCCCCCCCCCACCCCCCCTCCCCCCGAGACAGCCCAATGGGCAGGTTATGCGGGAAGGGAACTGAAGGGGCAGCTACCCTATCAGGGCAGCCCAGCAAAACTGAAAAACAGTATCCAATCCAGACAGGCTAACACATCGGCCACACTGGTACGCTTTGTGGTGGACACTGGCAAGTCACTGAAGTTACACAAACGGGTCATTTCAGCCGCCGCAAGTTACTCTGGGTGTGAACTTGAACGGCGGCTGGGAACGTCAGCACTGTAAGCATTTTTTTTTTCATTTTTTTTGGTTCCTGCTGAGGTCGAGTATGTGGACACTGTAGGTAGCAGTGGGGAGGTTCATTATGTGGTGGTACATGTCTGGCTGGAGGTCCATCAGGCGAGCGGGAAGTTACCGTAACAAGGAGAGAGACGCACGGGTAGCAGGACAAACACAATAGAGGGACCAGTTTTACACTTGGTAGGTTTCGGCAGGGGACACTTCAGTCGCGAGTTAGTCAACTGTCACTGACTGGTGTCAGACGGTCTATTCACACACTCTTACACACACACACACACACACACACACACACACACACACAACCGTGGCACACACACACCGTGGCACACACACACACACTCTCTCTCTCGTCACACACACACACACACACACACACTCTCTCTCTCTCTCTCACACACACACACACTCTCTCTCTCTCTCTCTCTCAGACAGACACAGACACACACAGACACACACCGTACACACACACACACTCTCTCTCTCTCTCTCTCTTTCACACACACACACACGCACACACACACACTCTCTCTCTCTCTCTCAGACAGACACAGACGCACACAGACACACACCGTACACACACACACACTCTCTCTCTCTCTCTCTCTTTCACACACACACACACGCACACACACACACTCTCTCTCTCTCTCTCAGACAGACACAGACACACACCGTACACACACACACACACTCTCTCTCTTTCACACACACACACACACACACACACACACACATACAACAATACATGGCCTGCTGAAACTGGCACATGTTAAGCCGGACACGTGGGAGGGACTGTGCCCACCCCTCATTCTCCGCCTCCCTCCTTCCGCCCCACGCAAGACTGCGGAGTTACTTCCGTGGACAGAGAGGAGACCTAGCTCCTAAAAACCCATGCAGAAATCGCAGTTTTCCTTGAAATATTTAGATCACTAGGTGCCACATCACACCGCTGTTATGAACTGTGCAGCCATCTCGGGCCTGGCGGGGAAGGACTGACCACGCCCATGCATAATAGTAATAATAATAATAATGAATATTGTATAGGCGCTTTACCCAACTTCATGAATCGGCTCAAAGCGCCGCGAAATGAACCCAACACGCACGCTCACGTGAATCACACCCATTCTCTCACACACTGGCCATAAACACATTACAATCACGTGGTGCCAAGGGTCAGCTCAGCTATTTAAATTTCGGAATTTAGGATTGCATTTTTATTTTTTTCAAATTTGGTGGACTGAACATTTCCATAGTGGCTTGAAGTGGCTCCTACTGGTGTGCAGTGGCTTGTTCTTATTATATAGCGGGCAGGGGGTGGTCAGCCAAGGATGAGGATTATGGAGTTTTATCACACCAGCGTCCTGCAGGCTGTCATGCTGGCCTTCAGTATAAGCAAGAAATTAGCGTCTTCAAGTCAGTGCAGGTACCACTGACTTGCAGACATACCTGTACAACTGAACAGAGTTTAGTATGTTCACTCCAAAGTTTTATTTTCAATCTTTAATTTTTTCTTCCTATTTTTCTCTTTTTTTTTAAATTTCAATTTTAAAAATATTTTTTAATGTGTGTGTGTTTCAGGGTGATGTACGGGTTGTGGAGGCAAGCGAGTTCCGAGTTGTGGTCAACGTGACAGCTCCCGATTTGGCCGCAGCGTACAAGGTGCAGGCGGACTTGACTTCACACAAAGGGGGACTGCTGCTTCAAGTGGTTAGTAGAAAAATTAATGTTGTGGCACTTTGGTTTTGTCACTGAGTGTTATCGGTCATCTTAAAGGTTGTTCGGCTTTCTTAATTACCTTTTTTTAGTTTATAATAATAATAATGAGTATTGTATAGGCGCTTTACCCAATTTCATGAATCGGCTCAAAGCGCCTCAAACTGAACCCAACATACACGTTTACGTGAATCACACACATTCTCTCACACACTGGACATAAACACATTACAATCACGTGGTGCAAAGGGTCAGCTCAGCTATTTAAGTTTCGGAATTTAGAATTGCATTTATCTTTTCAAATTTGGTGGGCTGAACATTTCCAAAGCAGAGTTTTTTTTTAGTTTATCAAAAATTCTAAGAAATGATCAGAAATTTGTATGGCTAACAACGATACAGGTTCATTCAGTGGTAGACATGACACTTTTAAGAGCCTGAGTTCAACCACCCCGCTGCCCGCTGTATGTTAAGACTTGTTAAAAACAAGCCACTGCACACCAGTAGGAGCCACTTCAAACCACCATTGGGCCTTCCCTCTAAGCGCCAGAATGCAGAGGGCAGATTGTGGAATAGTGGCTTCTAGTGGTTTGAAGATTTTTTAAAAATGCAGTTTTTGCATGGGCTTTCAAGAGATAATGTGTATTTCATAGTGTATTTTCACCTGTTTTACGGGAAGCCGGGGTGGTCGAATGGTAGAGCGTTGGACTTCTAATGCTCTGGTCATGAGTTCGAATCCCGGCTGGGGCCAAGTATTTGTGCTGGCTTTTTCATCGTTGCCCCGTCTTTTGATATCACCCGAATGTGGTGGAAAAGGACGTTCAACTCCCAAACACCCACCAACCCTCACCTGTTTTACTGTCATCTTGCAGAGTGAACATGACGCGTCCGCGGGCTTCATCACTCTGACGTGGCTGGGTATCGGCGTAGCAGGTGCCACAGCGTACGTGCTGATCACTGCCTCCATCTACGCATTCTGCTGGTACTCCTCCGAACGGTCGCTGTACGATCTGGCGGAAAAGAAAAGCTATGCCGGGAGCAGTCAGAGGGGTGTGTACAGATCACGGAACAGCCTCCACGTTGTCAACTTACCACCCATGGGTGATCTGCCCTTGCCCCCTGACCGCGATGACCTCGACGGGCAGCCTAATGATGACTCGCTCAAGCAGGTTCCGGAAATGCCAGAAGAGGAAGAGGCAGAGGCCATAGAGATGGTAACTCAAACTGCTCATACGCTTTTCCCATTATCTCTGAAGAGCCTGAACCCAGCCATTCTCTGAACGGCACATGATAAGACTGGTTAAAAAGGAGCCACTGCACACCAGTAGGAGCCACTTCAAGCCACTAACACGCAAGGCGTGGGCGTTTCCTGCTAGGCGCGAGACTGCTGCAGATTGCGTTATAGTAACTTTCTAGTGATCTGAAGATTTCAAGTAAAAATGACAATTTTTGCATGGGCTTTTAAGGGTTACGAGACTGTGGGACTGCAAGCCACTATGAGCCACCACCAGGAGGCTATTGTCACTACCAGATCACTTAGAGTTACATAACCACTTGCCTGTATAATGGATCTCTCAAGATCATTTCAGTCATACGCAGAGCGTCATAACCATGGGGCTTAAAATGTACAGGACATTTGTCCTGAATGTTGGCCACTGTGGCACAGAAATGGCAGGACATATCTCCGCATTTTTTTTTTTTTTTTTTTCTGCCACAACTCTTTGCTGGCTCCAGTGGTATTCCTCCCTGGTTATGGGTGAAATCCACGGAGGGCTTGGAAGCTGGGGCAATTTTTATTGTGCATGATGATGGAGATAAAGATGATGGTAAGATGATGCCATGGAGGTCCGTGTGGTTTGGGACTGTGGGACAGGGCCGCATTCCACGCTGCCTATAATAAATGTCCCGGCATTAACCAGGCCCGGGAACTGTGGCACCTGCGGTGCCGGCCGTGTATTATCCACGTCATAAGATGTGTCATACCAAGGGAATGCTTCACAAAGTCACACCCGTGAAGTGGATGAATCTCGGCTGTGTGGCAATAGCCTCCACACTGGGCCCATAGCATATCTCCGCATTTGTGAAAGTAATCGGATATTTCAAAAATTATTTGGTCTATGACCGATGTCCTGCTCGGATATTAAGCCTTGCCTTCAGAAAATAGGCCACAAGAGATAATAATCTTTTATGCCAGATGGCACAGGTACTAGGTGTCAGCCAGGATGCATTCAAAAATACTGTTATGTTTACAGGAGGAATTCACACAGCAGAAGCTGAAAGACCTCGACGCTTCCACCAACTACAATGAAAACGAAGGCCACAGACCAAGCACACAGGAGCGGAATCTCATTAAAAGCCAGTACCATGCACAAAGCAAAAACGTGCACAAGGATCTCCTCAAAAAGGACAAGACTTCTGCCAAGACTGCTTCAAAACGCCGCACCGCCAACGGCACGTATACTGGCTTAGCACTAGGTCCAGAATCAGCTTCGGCTGATGAATCCATGGACTCTGAAAATGACATGGATCTTGACCTCACAGGGGACAGTGTGAGGGACGTGTTTCCCTCGTCGGACAGAAACTACGAGAACTTGGACGGACGCAAACCGCTGACGACATTCATGTCACCACATAGGGGAAGGCAGGGGTACAGCATCGGAGGCACAGCTCCCGAAAACGTAGGTCTGCTGAAAAATGCTCATCCAGAGACGTACCGCCACGCTTCAAATAAGGATGATGCAGGGGATGTGGGTCTGCAGGTCATGGCCGACGTGCACAAGACCGGGATGCAGCCAGAGATCGTCAAAGTCTCCACTCCAGACAAGCAGGTTCACCCTGGGTTCGCCGGTGTGCTGTCACCAGACACATCTCGTCCAGCTCTGACCACCTTCAGCTCTCCTGTCCAGTCCCCAGTTGTCCCACCTCATCCCAGCAAAGCCATTCGCTTCAAGGAACCCGCCGATGAGGAGGAGAGAACGTCCTCACAGAACCTTAACCCTCCGCAAAGACCGCCGGTGAATCCCGTCGCTAGGTTTGCCCCTGGCTTCCTGACCATGGGAGACATCCCTGAAGACCCTCGTGAAGACTGCGACAGTGTGCAGAGTGAGAGGTCAAGGTCGATGTACGGAAGCAGTGAAATATTTGACGCAAACGCCCCAGAACACACGTACTATAATCTGGAAGATTCAGACATTGACATCCCTCCCTTGGATGCAGAGGATATCCTTTCAGATGGAGGACTCCCAAGTCCTTTGACCACCTCTCTCGGTCGAGGACGCACGCAGGACGACTCCAGTGTCTCAGGGCAGCGAGTGTTTCTCTTCAACCGAGATCCAGCACTGATCAGCAAACCCAGGCCCTACAGCAGTATTATTTTGCGCTCGGAACACAGCCGGCCATCCTCGGACTCCGGGATATCATCTGGGATCTCGTCAGACCAGACGTCCACGCCAGTCAACTCTGAAGTGGATGCCATGTCTCCCCAGCTACCCCCTCCTCCAGTACCACCAGAACAGGCTGGTCAGGACGGGAACGGGAACGCGTTCCACTTCCCCCCACCTCCCCGGTTCTTCTCTGTTCCTCAGCGAGTGAGTTGGAACTCACCACCAGCTACCCCTGCCTCCGCTGGGGAGTACGTGACGCTGCCTAACAATTCCACCAAAGGAGGGGACACGAAGCCTGAAGCAAATGCGAGAGGGACTGCCGGAGGCCGCCCAGGGTTTGGATCAGCATAGTAAGTCCACCTGAATGTGATGTTAACTTTCACCACTTGCCAGTGCAAATTTTCAGTGAGTAAACTATGAGTACTTTACGTCCCCCCAAAAAGTAAGGAAACAGAGAGTGAAAGTGTGAGTAATGACTTTTCACAAACCACTCAGTGGTTTACAAGTTTGTTTTGCAAAATCAGAGACACAGCTGGTAGCTCAGTAGCTACGGCAAAAAAATTGAAACTGTTGTGGTTTCTTTCGTGGTAAACCACTCAAACTGATCATGTAAGCTCTATATCTCTTGTCCACTAGAAGGATGACTTTAAAGTTGTGGGCGTTGAAAGAACACCTGTACAAAGTTTGGCCCTTGTCATTGTTTGAAGCCATGACAGAATTTAGATGCTTAGATATCCGAGCAACCTGGAAACACGCCCTCCTTCTCCTAATCAAGCCCCTCTTCCACCCGCCTTGAATTTTACTGTATTGCTCCTGCAAGACTGAATGTTTTAACTTGTGGCAGTTATACAGGGTCCTTTTCAATTTCAGATTGTGCTAGTTTTTGCGGTGACCTACATTGGTGCTTCATTTGGTATCCCATTTGTTGTGGTCTAGCCAATGAAGCTTTAAAAAAAAAGTTTATGTTCATCCTCAACAAGGACACCATTCTCAGTAAACATATTGCTGACACAAATGAAGCAGCGTGTTGATTGTATATTGAGATTTTTTTTTTTAATTGGCGCACATTTTGACATTAGACCTGAGGCACTCTCATATCAGTTCAAGTTGTCCATCACCTCATCTCTGTGAATCTCCCACAAGAAGTTCAGACTACATGTATAAATGTATCTGTCGTCTGTTACAAAATCTATAGATCTGTTATCAGTTCCACTTGTATTTTCCAGCATGAATCTCACGCTCCTGTCAGTAATCTGTGTCCTGGGTCTGGCAACGTCTGTTTACTGCAAAATGGATGAAAACGACAAAACTAGAGTGGACATCACAATCTTCGCCCCCAAGAATTTTCTGTCAGCAGGGACGAGCACGGTATACTTCAACTTGAAAAAAGACACTGATCTGGAAGTAGATGACGGATTTGATTTTAAAGCATTTGGTAAGTTTTTTTTCTGTCGTATTCGTTGTGCTAGTACATACATGTAATTTGATATACTCCACACTCCTATTCTTGAACGGTTGAGAAAGATGTGCTCGCCAGGAAGAATTGAAGCTCTCGCTAAAAAAGTCTTTCTGTTGCCAGTATACTGTACACTGTCTATCCAGTTACTGACCCATCTACTCAGATCTGTCCTAGCAACAGCTGTATGAGCATATGGCGACTCGTCATGTAATCTTGAGAGTAGACTGATTCATTCAAGAAGAGATGAGTTTTAATTTGGAGTATCTCTACTTCGTCTTCTGCTCTCAGATATTATGATGAGCGAGTGAGTGAGTGTGTGAGTGAGTGAGCAAGCAACAAAGAGTAATTTGCGGCTCAGTGTGTCTGCGCTACTTTTTTAAAAAAGCCCCCAAAAATGCAACATTGCACAAATGATGCAAACTGGTTTACGGGGCAGTATAAACCTAGGACATGCAGGAGACGCTGCACCTTCATGCTGATTAAATCATGCTACATTGCTGCCCACTGAGGATTTGAACTTGTGTCTCAGGATCTGTAGTGGACTCCTTAACCACTACGCCAGATGCCCTGTAGATGTGTGATACTGAGAGGAGATGATTACAATCTTGGCATAGCACTGACCTCAGTTTTTTTTTTTTTTTGTTTTGTTTTGTTTTCGTCCATTACCTTACAATCATACATGGTGGAAAAGGTTGTTAAACTCCCAAAAACGCACCCACCCACCCACTTTACCGTACAAACGGAAGCGCGGGTTTCTGGAAGCTCTTCCACAAAATAAATTATTAATGATAACCTATAGTCTTTAAAACCATGTCGCAAATTTGCAGCTGTTTTCTTTTGATAGCATGCCATTTAATTTTTTTTTTGCTTGCATTTTTAATTTCAGTGATGCCAGACCCAGTGCTGAAAGAGAAAGAAAACGATCTGTGCACATCGTCGTCATGTCAACAGGGCTGTGATGTCCAGACCGGAAACTGTATTTGTCAGAAGGGGTTCCGCTTCAATGAGTACGCAACAGAGAAGGAGGAACAGTGTCTAGGTCTGCCATATTTCTTCCTTCACTGTTCCTTTTCTAAATGCTTATATAAATTTGCCTAAGACTTCTGAGGAGGAAAGTGTTCACATAAAAAAAATCTTGCCATGAGGCAACTTTTCAAAGGCTGAAGCAAACTCATCATTGCGCTCAGTTAGTATAGTTTGCCTGTTAGGGGGTGCAAATGTATACCAGTCATTATCAGGGGGAGCGAATGTACACCAACTGCATGAGACAGGGTGCAAATGTATCCTGGATTTGGGTCTCACGACTTGAAGTCACCTGACAGCTTTGTCACGTTTTATGAGTGTAACTTAAATGAAAGCATGAAGCGTATGTAGCCATCTGATGGTGAAGATATATGTACATATGTGTAGTATCATTTTTGCTTTCCGGCAATGAGCCCTCTGATAAAAATAGCACGGCAGTATCACGAGAGCTGACCGGACTGAAGGGTGGGATACAATCGCCCCATTGAGTAGAAAGCTGGAGTACATTTGCTCCCCCCCCCCACCCCCAAAATATAACTGGTTTATATTTGTTTCCCTCAACAGGTCAGCTATACCAACTGAACAGCCCACTGTTATACATGGCCTACACCACCAACACACACACACACACACACACACTCATGTACGAATACACACACACACACACACACACACACACACACACACACACACACACACACTTTTGTCAGCAACATCGATCCACCATCCACTCAGCAGTATCAAACAAGTACCTATCATAATTTTTTTTTTTTTTTTTTTTCAGATGTGAATGAGTGTGCGGATGGGCTGACCAAATGTCACCCACTGGCCGGATGTCTCAACAGACGGGGTTCCTATGACTGTGTCTGCAGCGATGACTATTACGGAGATGGGAAAACGTGCCATGGTGTGTGTGTGTGTGTGTGTGTGTGTGTGTGTGTGTGTGTGTGTGTGTGTGTGTGTGTGTGTGTGTGTGTGTGTGTGAGAGAGAGACAGAGCACCAGAGACATACATAGAGAGCTAGGAAGCTGACTCTTTCAGCTGCTTACATCCTTTGCTGCCCTAGGAACCAAGTCGCTGTTTAAATTTCAAAGAACACAACTCCAAGCCCTTTGTCTGCCTTCAGATGACCCCTATGTCAGAAGTGCCGTAGCCTCGCATATTTCCAAAAGTGCCTTTTGTTTCCTATCCCTCTGAAAATGTCTGTTTTTGCCTACACATTTTCTTTTTCTTTTTTCTGCCCCAACTCTTTGCCAGTTCCAGTGGTGTTCCTCCCAGGTAACGGGTGGAATCCATGGAGGGCTCGGAAGCTGGGGCATTTTTTATAATGCATGATGATGAAGATGATGGTAAGATGATGCTATGGAGGTCCGTGTGCTTTGGGACTGCGGGACAGGGCCACTTTCCACGCTTCCTGTCATAAATATCCCGGCATTAACCAGGCCCGGGAACTACGGTACCTGCGGTGCCGGCCGTGTAATCATCCACATCATAAGATGTGTCATACCATCATGCATAACAAAAAATGCCCTCCGTGGATTCCACCCATTACCTGGGAGGAACACCACTGGAACTGGCAAAGAGTTGTGGCAGCAAAAAAAGATGCAAGAGCTAATTTGCAATGACTGTTTCAGATTGCAACGAACCTTGCAGGGACGACCAGTATGAAGTTCAACCTTGTTCAAAGAAGAGTCAGAAATTATGCAAAGGTATGCATCAGGAGTCTTAATTCAAATAAGCAGTTTACATTACAAACTACTTCATGTACATGTTATAAATTTTCACATCCTTCTCTGCAGAAATGTTCTCGTGTGCATTGGGCAGCTTTTTTCAAAGTCACAAACAAGCCTACAAGTTTTTTTTGTTATTTTTAAAATTCACATAGTGAAACCCGAATGTGGTAGATTTCTTGTTTATAGTAAGTAGGCGCAGCATTTATGGATTATGTTTAGAATTGTCACTGGTTCGTTTCATTTTTCAGTTTTGGAAATGGCTTTTATTTGTACAGTTTTGTTTTCGTCACGGCATGATTGTGACTGTGAGGGTGTGGATGCAGTTAATTTTATGTATATTTTTGCAGTGTGTTTTAAATCAGCTGAGTAGTTTCACTCAAGCCTGCATGGTATCGATGTCTTGATCATACTGTACCTTCTTCTGCAGTAGAAATTTACAGTGGGTTTTTTTTTATTATTACAATTTTTGCGGGAATTCTGGACGCAAACATTTCATGTCCTTTTGTTTTCGTTTCCAAACTTACCACAGAATAAATACCCTTTTGCAATAATAATATAATGGTTGAGGATGGAAAATCTTTCTTTTTTTTAACCCCAAAAACATCTTTTGAAACATAATTTCTTTGACCAAAAAAAACCAAAAAACAACAACAACAACAAAAACCAAAAACCAAACAAACAAAACTTGGAAGGCATTCTGAAAATAAATATTTTTGGCCTCGTATCTTCATATTACTATTGGTATTAGGTGTTTTTGGTTGCCTGTCTTCACTTCCTAAACATACCAACACACAAAATCTATTTGCAGTCATTGGCTTGAAGATGGTTACTTTGCCATTTCTTCACACTGACAGCTTTTATCAAACCACTAGCTCAGCTACGACATGTACTTCAATACTACCACCTCCTCCCCCGTTGCCAACCCCACCCCAAAGAATCATATTTATTTCAAACTCAAAGAGTGAAGTTAGAAAATAATATTGAGTTTATTTATTTCCAAGCCTGAAATCTTTCTTCAGTTCACGCTTGTGCCTTTAAAAAAAAAAAAAAAAAAAAAAGTTACAAAATGTTTCAAGAAGACAAATATTTTGAATTCTGATGTTGCATTTCTTTTTCTTTAGTCTGAACTTTCAGCATGAGGCAAATGAGTAGAGAGTCATGCTAAGTAAAGAGTGCTGTCTGACTTTGTTGCAGACTGTACCAAAGTGTGCCACAAAGGCTTCTATATGGACAGTCAGTGCACTGAGAATGCCGACGCCATGTGTAGAGGTAAAGGCAAACCTGTTCACACTAACACGCACCATTGTATGTTACCTACCTACCTACCTACCTGATACATTCGCTCTCAATCCAGCGTATACTAATCTCTTTTTCTTCCTTTCGAAAGCTCCGCCTGCATTGTAGTCTGCTCCCCAAATCAAGACATTTGCGAGTGAAATTTCATTTTGTGTAGGTTTATAATTCATGTGAGACTGCAAAATCAGTTGTGTTGTTAGCTAACAACAAAACAACAACAAAAAAAACCCCACACAGAATGATTGGAATAATACACTTGTATATCTTTTTGGCAAAGCCACCGTTAAAATTTGTTTTCTCCTGTCGTTATGCAATTAATTCCCTTTTCTAGCAGTGATCACCATTTGCATCTGTAGTGCAAAATGTTGACTATTGCTTTTTTTTTTTTTAATGGAGTATGTCACTTACTTTGTTACTTTCTGTTCCCACAGTTTAGTTTGGCTTTGTTTTGAGGAATGTGTCACACGTCAGTTTTGTCAATTTAAGACTTCAACTGCATGTTTCTGTCATATTTTCTGTTTTGCTTCTAGCATAGTTGGTTACATTAGTTTTATACGGAGAATTCTTCTTCTTTTTCTTGTCCTTTTTTTGTATTTGTTTGCCCCTTTTTTAAGATTCTATTAGTAAATACGCAGAGACCAGAGAGCTAAAATTTAATGAAATGATAATATGCCATATACATAGATATATTTTGACCAATAGACTAAGGTTCATTTCACATATACGCCTTTACAAAAATGTCCATCGCGTGTTTCTATTCATTTGTATTATTCAGTTACAAGTTTCTAAAACTGAGGTATTGCAATGATAAATAAAATCGCAACTTACAACAGGTGTGGAATGTCGAGCTTACACCATGTTCAATTGTACATGTACAAGATTGGTTCTTATGTGTTCTCCTACCCCCCCCCCCCCCCCCCTCTTCTTCTTCATTAACATCTCTGAGTGCATGTGACACCAGTATTGTGACCATTTAATCAACCAGCTTGGTTTGTCTCTCCAGTGTGCCAGCCAAAATGTCTTCCTGGGAAATATGAGTACAGAACCTGCTCCAACTATCACGACCGTCTGTGCAGAAGTAAGTTAATTAGTCCCGAAGCAAATTTTGACTTTTGGTAGGGTTGAAAATAAGAATATATGGGTTAATATAAATAATAAGGAATGATAATAATACATGTACCAAGAACAATCTCATGAAAATAGACTGAATTTGTTTCAGCCTGTCTTTAGTGTCCAGCTGCGTTTGTGTGACAATTTCACTTTCACTGCCATCATGTGTGGCTGCAACATAGAGGGGGAGCCAGGGTGGCCGAATGATAGAACGTTGGACTTCTAATGCTCGGGTCTTGAGTTCGTATCCCAGCTGGGGCCAAATATGTGTGCTGGCTTTTTCATCGTTGCCCCCCCCCATCTTTGATATCACCCGTATGTGGTGAAAAAGGACGTTAAACCCCCATACACCCACCCACCCGCAACATACAGGCTGTAACTTCTGTCCAACTGTCCATGCAAATGTGATGGGAAAAGATGTTAAACCCTTAAACCCTTAAACGAACTCTTTCCATGCTGAGTGACATCTTTAGATGTGAGATACTAGGTGTGGGCTTCTGTGCAATTGTCAAGTGACCTTGAAAGATGCTCCTACTGTCTGACTCAAATGACTTGCGGCAGTGTAAGCATTAACAAAATTGTTTCTTCTCAACATTTGTAGCAGAGTCACTCCACCAAAATTGTGCCTGCGTGCATTACAGTGTGCATGTGCATGCATGTGTGTATTTTGGAATTGGAGGAAAGCGTTTTCAATTTTTGCACATGTACTGATGTAGATGTGACATCCTTGCCTGATGTTGAGGCATCTGACAACGTCATTCTGGAGGAAGAACGGAAGGTCAAGGACTCAGTGGTCATTGTGGAACATCTTCCGTCACTAATCATTGGCTACACGCTCTACTCCTTGCAGAGAGGTAAGAGTTTCTTGCTTTTGTTGTGTTTTTTTTTACACATATCTCACAGTCTCGCAAAATTTTAAATACATGTAATTGCATCAGTTGGCTGTGGCAGCTAGATGCTTGCAGACAATATCTTGAAAGTCACAAGTCACAAATTGTGCCAAACCGGGGAGCCCGGGTGGCCGAATGGTAGAGCGTAGGACTTCTAATGCTCGAATCATGAGTTCGTATCCCGGCTGGGGCCAAATATTTGTGGTGGCCTTTTCATCGTTGCCCTGTCTTTGATATCACCCGTATGTGGTGGAAAAGGACGTTAAACACCCAGACACCCACCCACCCTTGTGCCAAACCAACCAAAAGTCATCCTCTGTGAAACCTCAAAAATCTTAGGATCATCACCTTTAACAACCTTGTGTGATTCCAGGTACAGGGTTACACGTGGACATCAGCTTCCAAAACATGGAGGCAGCCCAACAATTTACGCCACTGACAAATCAGGGTGGAAACGTTTCTGCCTCTTCGCCGGCCGTTCTGAAAAAAGAGACCGTGCAGCGCTTCTGTCCCAACCCCGTGCCCGACTACTACATTCTCCACTACACCAAACATCAGGTGAGGAAGTGTTGGATGCACAACGAGACCAACAGCATTCTCATCTGATCAGGATGCGATGTTTTGTTGTTGTTGCTTCTTCTTTTTTGTCTTTTTTTTTTGTGTTGTCCTTTCTTTCTTTTTTTTCTTGATGTTTTTCTGTGTGTGTGTGTGTGTGTGTGTGTGTGTGTGTGTGTGTGTGTGTGTGTGTGTGTGTGTGTGTGTGGTGTTGTTGTTGTTGTTGCTGGTGTTTTTGTGTGTGTGTGTTTGTTTTGGGGTTGTTGGTTTGTTTTTTGTTTTTTTGGGGGGGGTGGGGGTGGGTTGTTGGGGTTGTTTTTTTTGTTGTTGTTTGTTTGGTTGGTTGGTTTTTTTTTTTGGTTTTTTTTTCGGGGGGGGGGGGGGGGGGGGGTTGTTACTGTTTTCAATGAGGACTGATTCCTTGAGACATGGAATGGACAACAAGTACATGCACATGCAGGAAGAAGGGAAAAACAGTGAGGTGTCTGGAAATCGTATGAATTTTTACATTGTCTGTCTGCACTTTGCCCAGATCACACCACCTAATGAAAGTATGCCAGATGACAGGAGCGCATCTATGTTAATCCAGTGTTACCTAGACCTAGGGGGAACACGGACCTGGTGGACCATAGGGCTAACCCCTTGATAACTATACAGCATTTGCATGCAACAGACCTGGGCAATCACACGTCAGCGCTCCTGAACAAGTAAACTGACCAAGCATCTTCACTAATTTCAGGACGTGACCTACCAGAAGGATAAGAAGGGTGAGGTGTCAGCCTGCCACACGTACCAGGACCACGGAACGTTTCCCGCGGACGTTCTGCAGAAAGACAACTCCTTCTTCGTGACAGAACCCGGGCCGCTGACCAAACTGTTTGAAATTGATCCCGATATTTTCCAGACCTCCACTACCTGGGCTGAAAAATCGAAAAGGTAAAAATTAAGAATGCGTGTGAACCAGGGAAGAAACAGATCAAAAAGTAAGATCAGTGTACATGACTTTTAACGATTGACACTGCAGTGTCAACACCATATCTAAAAATAATAATAATAATATAGAGTGCTGAGTTCTGCTTAGAAAAGCACTCAATGCGCTTTTTGCTCACACATACACACAACATTCACATGCACACATTTATACACATCAATACAGGCAGTGGAGTTTAAACTTAAAGGTTAAAAGCTACATGTAGTTTGAAAAGATGTGTTTTGAGTTCTGCTTTAAACTGTAGGAGGGAAGGAATGTTTCTCAGAGAAGATGGCAAGGAGTTCCAAACGCGGGGGGCACTGTAACTGAAAGAACGTTGGCCAAATGTTTTGAGGCTGACCTGGGGGACCTTAAGTGGCTTTGCTGAGGATGAGCGGAGAGTGCGGGATGTTTTGTACTGCTAATCATAATAATTAGGGCATTAATATAGGCACCTTATCCCAAATATTTGGCTCAAAGCACCGCGAGCTAAACCCAACACGCACACTCACGTGAATCACACACATTCTCTCACACACTGGACATGAACACATTACAATCATGTGGTGCGAATGGCCAGCTCAGCAATTTAAGTTTCAGAATTTTAGAATTGCATTTATTTTTTAATTTTGTTGGCTGAACATGTCTACCGCAGGGGTTAAAATCTTCCAGCTTTGGTGGTTTTCCACCTTTGGCTTAAAATGTTCCTCCTTCCAAAAAGTGTGTTTCCTCCTCAGAAGCACTTGGACATAATAAGTTTAAACAACAGCACTTAAATAATAAACAGTAATGGACATTATTTTGCGTCTTGCATGTTGCATGCATTGCCGAGGTAAACCCTGGAATATTACCTAAGTCTTTCCAGGGAAATAAGACAGGTTTTTTGCATTGGTTTTTGCAGAAAATCCAGGACACATGACCATAGGTTTATTATGCACATAGATTCTTCTACAGTTTTGTTAGACACTGGTAAATATTCCATTCCCTATTCGCGGCGTTAAGCCATAACTAACTAACTAACTAACCGTTCCCTATTATTTTTTCAGGTGTGCAAACTACAGCAGGCCGTGCGAACAGTGCACGCGTCAGTGTGCCCAGCAAATGGGGCGGGACAACGGTGACTGCACAATCATCGGTGACAGCAGTGACAATGGATGGTCACCGCGGCTACAGGTCTGCTACAACTGCTGCGCCCGTAGCAACTGCACTGACGTCTGCAAGAACTACCACCACCGGAGATCCTGTCAGCCGCGAGAGTACGTTGAAAGAGCGTTGCGCCATCACAGTTTTGAAAATTCTTTAGAAACACCAGAAAAGCTCTGGATTTATTGATGATGATGATGTCTTGTAACGTGCTGAAAAAAACAACAAAAAAAACCCATGCACAGCATGCTTGTAGCACGGGGGGGGGGGGGGGGGGGGGGGGGGAATAAGTTTTAACAGAAACAGGAAAGGGGCTGGGGGTAGGGGCTGGGAGTGGAGTCTGCAGGGTGGGGGAAAGGGGGGAGGGGGGTGGAGTCTGCATCAGAACTTTGAGAAAAGATGGGTCTTCAGGTGGCTCCTGAAAGACTCGGTGGAGGTGCTGGATTTCAAATATGGCGGCAGAGCGTTCCACAGAGCAGGGGCAGAGCACTTGAAGGAGCGAGCTCCAAAGCGCTTCTTGGTTCACAAGTATTGACGATTGCTGAGCATGGAAATAAGTGCATGCAAAACTTACTGGCACGAATTTTGTTAAGGGGACTAAGGCTACCGTTTTCATGCACACAGATCGTTCTGAACTGTTTTCGTGTCATCTATCATCACACCACTTAAACACCTGGACAGTGCTGAGACAGCAGAAGCATTCTCAATGACGCAGCAACCTCACCGAGTGCTCCAACAGTCATAGAATATGAATGCTCGACCACTTGCGCAAAGTGTAAACAACATTGTGTCGCATTAAGAGCTGTACTAATCATCAAGATAGAATATTTTGACTATACAGGCGCACTCACAAGCAACACTGTTCCAAAACGTAAGCCCGTTCAAAGGTATGGATGCGGTCGGTGGTCTAGTGGTTAAGAGGCTTGCCACCAATGCGAGAGGTCAGGGGTTTGAGTCCCACTCGGGGCAAAGAATTTTTCCTTCTCGTATTTGGCACCGTTCATTCGGGCCAATCGTCGGGGGTTCTCTCTGGCTTCCTCTCCCTCTGCTCTGCTTTGGAAATGTTCAGGCCACCAAATTTGAAAAATAAATGCAAATCTAAATTCCGAAATTTGAATAGCTGAGCTGACCCCACCACGTGATTGTAATGTATTTATGTCCAGTGTGTGAGAGAATGCGTGTGATTCACGTGAGCGTGTGTGTTGGGTTCAGTTTGCGGCGCTTTGAGCCGATTCATGAAATTATGTAAAGCGCCTGTACAATACTCATTATTATTATTATTATTATTATTATTAAAACGTATGCTGCCTCAGCAAAGATGGCATAAGCCCGTTCAAAGGTATGGATGCTATGAACAGTGCTTCAACTTCAAGACGTTGATACGTGTATCTCACCAGGTGTGTCACTGGCAACTTGGTCGAGTTCTCCGTCTTCCCGTCGTGGCGAGGGAGTCAGAAAGGAAAGTTCTTCTGCCACATCCGTCCTGTAGAGAGGCAACGCCTGGTGGAGATGAGGTACACGGTGCGCAGCGAGAAACGAAAGGAACCGGTCCACAGGGCAAAAGTGGTTGTCGACGGAGGGAAGGAATGGGAGGAGACTGGAAAGACGTTTTACAGGTATGCACTATGTAGACCCTCTCTTTTATGCATCCACATACTCACACACACACACACACACAGACACACACACAGACACACACACACACACACACACACACACACACAGTGCATTTAGATGGAATGGATGGATGTTTTGGGGTTTAATGTCCTTTTCCACCACATACGGGTGATATCAAAGATGGGGCAACGATGAAAAAGCCAGCACAAATATTTGGCCCCAGCCGGGATACGAACTCACGACCCGAGCATTAGAAGTCCAATGCTCTACCATTCGGCCACCCCAGCTCCTCCGCTTTTAGATGGAAGATACACAAGGTATACATACTGTAAACATACAAACATAAACATCGTCTTTGTCATGGGCTTTTGGTGTGACTCAATTTTTACAATGGCTGAGGACTGCACACATTTTACACTTGTTTTGAGCTATTCTCGGTATAAAATTATGCCAGATTCATCCTACAGAATGTAGTGATTCTGATGTCAGAGACCACATAGGAAAACCGCAAACTAACACAACGCATCAGTGGACAGTGTTCCTGTGCATAAATACTAAAGCTTATAAAATCATTTCTTTTATTCTAAAATTCACAACACACAACCTATTCCCTATGACGTGAAAAACTTAAAGAACAGAAGCGTGCTGGGACTGAACGGAAACTCGTTTTCCTCAACAGCGATGGCCTCCTGAACATTATGATCGACTCCAAGCTTGGCAAGTTGCCAGACTTTTTGGAGGGTGAAACGTCCGCTGCTAACATCTTCCGTGCCGGTACCTACATCCAGGAGGGTTCTCGCATGGACAAGGCAGTGGTCAGCGGTGAATCGGTGTTCATCCACCCACTCAAACCATTTGGGATTAATATCCCAACCACAGGTTTGTCAGTGTTTTGTGTAGTGTCTGCACTTTGGTTAAAAGCCCATCTTCTGACTTACAAATTGTTCTGAGTTGTTTTGGTGGTGTTTACTGGCATGAGTTCGTGTACATCCCCTGGCTTATTTATGCCCCAGAAAACCTTAAAAAAAAAAAAAAAAAAAAAGCCGGGCGTACGCCATGGAACCAACAGAAGAGTAAGAGTAAAGCAAAACACGAGACATCTGTTATGGTGTGGCTGTCACTCAAAGACTAGCAGAGTTTCAGGATTCATTTCACACACATTTTCCATTCACACGGCCAGCAGATGGCATTTCGAGCACTACTTATCACTAAGGTAGACTATTTTAAGAGTACATACGCACTCTCACGTGCCACTTTCTGTTGCACACATTCCCTTTACACCAGTTGCATGCTCAGCGTAAAGCCCTAAATAACTAACTGACTAACTAACCCTTCAGATCACGAGGTGCAAGAGGCCCAGCTGCTGAAAGACTCTATCATGGTGGACAATCAGCGCCAAGAACCGTACACCCCTGACAACGATATCCTGGCCGTCGCCTTCCAGAACAAGTCGCTCCCGTTCATCATCACTCACCCCAACCATCCTCCGACGGTCAGGATCACGGCCAACAAGAGATCGTTCCTGAGACAACTATTTCCTGAGGCCGTTCTGCAGGAGGGATCCCTGTCCGGAAACATGAGACACAATACCACCCACTGGATCATTGAGGTTTCTGGGACGGTGAAAGAGTGTCCTGGTGAGTATGAAACATTTCACCGCGGTGAGGTGATGGATTGGGTCTTAACACTTTCAGCCCTGCCACCGTATCATCTACGGTCTCGCAGACCCTAACAATAATATGCGTGCATGTGACCGACTCTCATACGCTCTGCACAGTGGAAGATTCCCCTATAGGATGGATCCAATACTTCTTGAGAAATAGGGTTTTGTATGCAAGAGCCCAGCTTTAGATCTAGCACACCTGAAAAACTCCCAGGCAGAGAGCGTTATCGCTATTGAGATTCCTTCAGGGCTGAAAGGGTTAACTTTTTCACGTCCGTGCACCTAGTGTTTGTGCAGAGCCCCTGCATACTGTTACCAACCACACACCTAGACCCCGGGCGCTGACGCATGAGGACGCTGTTACCTTAAGCACCCACAACCCGTCTTATCTCCGCTCTCACTGTGGCCGCTATGCCCAATTTTTCCAATCAAAACTATTTTTCCATAAAAGTGCATATAATTTTCTTTCAAACCTTACCAAACACGATTAGGAAACTTGTGGGGAAGACCTCTTCCAAAAAATTAGAATAATTGCAAAAATCGCCCAGTTGGCAAGAGTTGTGCATGCACACAGTGCCTGGGTCACGGGGGAATTCTACAGCGCAAGGTCAAGGTTGGCAACGAGTTAATGACAGAGGTTAAACTTGTACCCATGAGTGTGAAGTGTCTTTACAAAGAAAATGGACAGAGTGAGAATGAAGTTGAGGAATTTTCTCAGATATGCATATCATCTTGCAAGTTTCCTTGGTCCTTGGAATTTTTGAGTGTAGTGCATAAATGCATTTCACAACATCAAAGTCATTATGGAATCTTGACCTAGCTCTATATTGAGAATAGTGCTGTAGAAATGCACAATGCATGTCATCCTGCGCTATTCTCAAAAACAAGATTACATGACAACGTATGTGTGTGTGTGTGTGTCTGTGTGTGGGTGTGTGAATATAACGCTGTACAGTTTTCCACACTTGCGAATGTCCTCTGTCTAAGTGCATTTTGTTTCATAAAAGCTCGTCTTGCAACTGCCAATGTATATTAATATTAATGTTTTTCTCTTTTCTGTTTGCATGCGTCGTATATTTTTGTTTAATGTCATTGTTGCACCATTTATGCATGTCTTGTCCCTCTTACTTTGTCCATTCTTTCACATCCCGATAGGGGAAAAAAGAATAAAATCTTTTGACTTTTTTGTTCTTGTTCTGCAATAGCCACTGTAATAGTACACGCATTTGTTCAGGGTACCTGAGGGTCGTCCTGTCCGACCCGGCCTACTCCACCACACCTCTCTACACATGTGACGTGGCTGTCACTTGTCCCAACACTTTTCACCTGTACTTTTACCTGCCAACCGGAGACGCAGTGGGACTTGACCGACAGGTGGTGGCGAGTGTGGCTGACGTCAGGAAGGTGCATAATTTGCGTCTGCACCGCCCGGCTGCCTTTGGGGTCGACGCTAATCAGGACAGAAAAGAGGCACCTGTGTGTAAGTGGATGGACTTAACTATGATGTACAGATGTATGTTACGGAGGCCAGTATCTTGTAAATATCAAAAATAGAAAGTTTTAGCTGCAGTACAGATTTGTGTGATCCTGTTCATTGTGAAATACTGTATTTGCGCCTTATGTGTGTACATATGTTTGTACCTTGTGTGTGTGTGTGCATGTGTGTGTGTGTGTGTGTGTGTGTGTGTGTGTGTGTGTGTGTGTGTGTGTGTGTGTGTACGATTACAATTCTCATTATTGTACAGCGCTTGCAATGCCCCCACCAGCCAAGACACAGGGATTGAGCGGACTGAACCTTCCCGATGGCTTCATCTTCTCCATCCCGTATATGGTATCGGTGGGCGGAGCCATCTTCCTTCTGCTCTGTCTTCTGATCATCGGACTTATCGTACAGCCCGGTGGGTCGAGTTCAGTCTTCTGATGCTTGTTTTCATGGGAGGCATAAGTCTCAGAGCGGCATTTCAATCTTTCCTTGTGAGGTTTGAGGTTCTAGTCCTTCAGATTTTTCACCTCCAATGTGTGGAGCTGTTGATTTAGGTCAGTCGTCACGGGTTCTTGTTGGGTACTTTGGCTTCCTCCCCCTCTGAAATGTTCTACCCACAAAAAGTAAAAAGTAAATGGAATACTAAATTCCGAAACTTGAACTGCTGAGCTGACCCATTACACCACTTGATCGTTATGTGAAGATACCCCTGCATGAGTGAGTGCGGTGATTCATTTGAGCATGTGTTTTGGGTTCAGTGCTTGGTGCTTTGAGCTGAGCAATTTAGTCAAGTTCTTATACTGATTCACATCATTATTACAATGTACTATAATTATTATTATTATTACAACTTATTGTAAATTTATTACAACTCCAGTTGCATCATATCACAGTGCCGCGTACCTTTACGTTTGCAGGAATTCCAGCCCCTGAGCCGCCCATACTGCGATGTCACCACGCTGTGTTTATGGTCGTCTACATTGTCTTCCACTTCCTCTACAGTATCATCGCTTCTGCATCATTGTTCTTCCTCATAATTATCGCTGTCAATGGGTAAGTCATTAACACATATTTGTACACGTCTTTTTATGGGAGTTGTCTGCTTCAGTTTTACCACAAATTATCAGGCGCAAGGTGCGAAACACATTCAGACATTGGTGTAAAGATGATCTAGGAACAATGTGGACGGCGCAACACAATCCCCCATCTAACGACCAGATGCCACAGCTCCAGCGTTATGAACAGACCACCATCTTCAGACTACGAACTGGACACTGCAGACTGCGTGCCCACCTGTGCCGCCTTGGGCTGTCACTCTCACCAGACTGTCCGTGCGGAACAGCCCCTCAAACCCTGGAACACATTCTGCAGTCCTGCCCCCTTCTCAAAGAAGCAAGGACACAACACTTGCCGAACGGAGCCACACTGGCAGAGAAACTCTGGGGCAGCAAAACAGACCTCCTGAAGACAACTGCTTATATAAAGACCACAAACCTAATCATCTGAGGCGGAGTCCAGAACAGGGAACGCAGAAGAAGAAAGAAGAAGAATTGAATGTGCTTAATCTGTGCGTAGAGTGTCACAATATAGCACCTGAAACCAGTGGCGACTCTGTCCGGTGTATATAAGTTGTTCTAGAAGTCCACCGCAAACTGAGCAGACGACATTTGGTTGCTTACTGAGGACCAGCTAGGTGGCGCTGATGTGTGGATAGTTTAAGGAGATAATTATGTCACTTCCGTCAAGCTGTCAGTATTGAGACTCGTCACATTGTTTGGCTATGGGAAAGTAAAGGGCACCTGGTGTGTTGCAGTGGTCGCGTGGCCTTCATCCAGCAACACCAGCAGCAGGCTGCTGCCACGTCCGCCTCCCACCAGCTGGAACTGACAGCGATGCAGACCTTCCTGGAGCGAGAGATGAAGCGTCAGGATACCCACATGGACGACATGCGCGGTCTGTGTCAACAGGACATGCAGGCCTTGGTTGCTGACATGAAGAAGGTAAGAAAAAAATAAAAATAAAAAGCCCTACTTCTTCATTCAAAAAATGCTCCTCTGGCAAGTTAGTTATTTAGGGCTTTACGCGGCGCAAGCAACAAAAACTATTTCCCGGCTAAGCTCTTTTGACAAGATTGCTCATGGACTAAGATTGTCTACTGTTCTGCACCCTTCTTGTCACAGAACTGGCTTGCAACCTACTTTTTTTAAGAGCAACTTGGCCCCTTAACAAACATTGGAGATCTTGCATATCTGCTCAGTAATTTCAGGACAGCCACCTGTAACTTCATTTCTGTTTCCTTGTTCAGCTGCACGAGGCAATAGTGTCGAAGACGGAGGATGTATTTGCCAAGCACAGACTGGAGAACGTGTTGGAGCAGCATCGACACAGATCTCTGCAGCAGCTCGCCCAAGATCTGCTCACGTTCAGGTAAGCGCTTCTGCTCATTTACCAAAGGCTCAGACATGGAAGCAGGAGTCAGATTAAATGGATGCATTGCATGTGTACTGTGGATTAGATGGATCTGGAAACAGAATTGGGATGAAAAAAATATGAAGAACAGCAGTTGTTTGCACTGGATTGGTTCTTGAAAAGGTAGAAAGAGAGAGTGAGCATTGAAGGGTCAATGACTTCAAGTCCAGGTAAATAGTTTACGTGAAATAAATAAACGAACAGGCTTTAACTCTTTAAAGTCCATGCAAAAATCGAAAATTGACTTGAAATCTTCAGATCACCAAAAGCCACTTCAAGCCACTATTATGTAATTCACAGTGGTCTTGGGCATGGCAGGGAAGGCCCACACCTTGCATAATAGTGGCTTGAAGTGGCTCCTATTGGTGCACAGTGGCTTGTTCTTTTTAAACTAGTCTTGTCATATAGCGGGCAGGGGGTGGAAGGGCTCAGGCTATGAAGAGTAAAACAAAAAAGACATTATTAGCCCATTGAAGGTATTATTCTGCAGTTGTTCATCAGTTGAACTGACACCACCTTGACTTTATGTGATCAACCATCAACCATGATTTAACTTGTCTTGGTCTAAATAGGTGTGTTGTTGTGTGTTGCTTACAGGGACAAGTATGACACTGCAATGCGCACTATGCTGAGAGAGCTGAACCACAATGTCATGCAGTCGTACCAGAGCATTGAAGACAACCCGTGGCTCAAGGGCGCACTCTTCTTACACGGTTCAGTGATCAACATCCGCAAACACATAAAAAATGTGGACTCCAAACCTTTCCTTGAGTGGGCACACCTAGAGACTGACCTGAACAAATTAGCTGTTGGTGAGTTAACTACATCTTCTCTTAGGAGGACCCTCGTTTTATTATTTACAGGTCTTCAGCCGACACGCTTACCTTAGAATTCACCATATTAGACTTCAACTGTTGGCACTCGAGCGTTCTCCTGTGCTGGTCCTTTATCCTGGAATTCCCTCCCTCATGGGCTCCACCAGTCACCCTCCCTTGAAATTCCCCCCTCCCCCCCCCCCCCCAAAAAAAAAAAACAAACAAATTTCTTAAAACCCATCTGTTTTCATCCATGAACACCATTTAAGTGTTTGCATCATGTTCTTGGTATGTACGCGTCATTGTGCCTAGGCCCAGACCTTATGGCTCTGTATATTTTTGTATATATTTCTTTCTTTTCACTTGCTATTTTATCTTTTAAGTGCTCAAAACTATTATTTATTAGTAGGTTACAGCACAATGTAAGTATTATCATTACTGTGAAAGGGAATAAGGCAAGATTTTTTGCCAGCAGATCAACCTAGGCCGATTATGATTATAAGAGCATGATAATGATTTTGATGGGTGCAAAATATGTCGGGGCTGGCATTGCTCAGATGTGAGGCCGAAACCTGAGCCAAACACATGCCTATTATCTAACTGATCCATGGGCAAGTGACACGTATGGAACAGACAATAGCTACAGCTTATGACTGTCTCAGTGGGTCTTGGTTAACTCAAATTTAGGGCTAGTGATACAAGTCGCATAGGGTCGATGGCAACATAACAAGTGGCTTTCCAAAAGAGACTTTGGGAAGACCACTGACTCAGTAGTGGCAGCATTTGTGCAAAACACACTTTTCACGCAGCGGAAGTTGCTCATCCTGCAGGATGTAACTAATTTTTTTATTTTTACAGAGAAGATAAAAGTTAGATAGCTGAGGGGTATAAATGTATAAAGACCTCGTCAGTAAGGTTGAAATATTTCTTGGTCAGAACCTAATCAGTACGTGTTTTTTTTTAAGCTCATCCACCATTTTCCCCTGTCTCTATTTCAGACGTCTCATTCTCCTTGCCAAGTTTACCCAGGCTGACAGACCTCGAGCAGGTGCTGGAAGCTGAACAGACAGGACCCACAAAACGATCATCAGAAGATGACAAATCGCAGAAACACGTCAAAACTACCCGTATTTACAACCAATGGATGTCAGCTTTTTCTCAAAACGCTTCAAGAGAGGCCATGAAGATGCAGAGGAACGGACGAGATGGAGATAAGGAGAGTAGGGAGAAGTCTTTCGTGGTGTTTTACATTTTCCTGGGACTGTTGGCTTGCTTCGATCTTTTGTTGCTGCTGCACAGAATGCTGAAAGCTTGCAGCATGGGACGGCTTCTGCTGTATGGATTCCCAGAGTATATGGACTTCAGAGAGCGCAAAGGTCAGTACATACACTGCATCTTTAAGTCTTTCTGGACGAACGGCCACATATGTACATTGATTTCAGACGAACAGCCTCATATGCGGATCGCAATTTTTTTTTTGTTCAATATGTCTAACAGCAAAGAGATTTAAGTTTGAAAGTTAAAATTTCAGCAATAGCTGCATAAATATGTTAGTCAACTACCCTGAAAATTTCAAGTCTGTATCTTGTTTTGTTATTTTTTTATGAAATAAAATAACAACAACAAACAGAGAAAATTGGGGTTGGGTCCAGGAGCTGTAATTGAAACAGTGAATACAGAATATGCAAGTATCCATAATATGCAAGCCCGGAACTGGTCAGCTGTTTGAGAACATGGGGCCAGTTTTCAACATATCCACCCACTTGTTTTGAATTGTTTGATGCCGACGATTTGACAATTGCACTTTTCCCTCCTTGATGTTGCAGAGGATGGCGACGATGACGTCTTTGATGACGGAAGGAAGTGCAGGTGCTGGACGGAGTCTCCGTTCTGCCAAGCTGTCAGAGCTTTCTTTTCTCAGGTAAACTCAGAAAAGTGATAAAGGTGTATAGCTTGGACAGTTTATTTTATTTCATTTTTCTGTGAGTACTTCATTCTTGGCAACCTTTATGTGAACAGTATGTAATGTTTAATTTAAATCGTACTTCTTTTCTCCTAATGGAAAATTTGGTGCATGTTTCGTCAAGCGTAACAGAGTGCTAATGGCATAGAGTTACAATGTGGATCAAACGCAGTAAATGACATGCCTAAGGCCAGCTTGGTTTGAAAAGAATCAGCTTGAGCCCATTGCATGCATAAACGCTGCATGTTGCTGCACCAGCCGAATCACAGCTAGCTCACCTCTGTTCTCTGTTTCAGCTGATTTCTTCCTCGTTCTTGCCCAAAGCTGCGATAGTGGTGGCCGTGGCGATCATGCTGCGGGGAGTTCTGCGTCTGTCCACGACAGTGTTGACTGTGGAGTCGCTGCAGCAGTCTGGCCTCTACCACAGTTCTGTAAGCCGCCACATCATCAGGCTTTTTTCCATTCTTCTGAATCTCTTCCCACCCACCCACATACATCCAGAATACACTACTGTGTACAAAAATCAGGACTTAAAATGGAAGATTTGAAGCTTTGAAGAATCACCGGTCAGAGGCAAGATTAACTGTTCTTTAATTGTGACTACCCCCGCTTCAACACTGCACAAGCCTGGGCTTGCTCCCATGAAACTGCCATACACTGACTACATGTAAACAAACCTCTGTAGCAGGCTTCATTGAACAGACACACACACTTGACAATGCAACTGATTTGTGTAGGTAATGCAAAGTTATGGATGGAGCATTCAGTTTTGAGGAGCGGTAGGTAATGCGTGGCTGAACCTTTGATCGAAGGTTCCCATCACAAATGAGTTAACAAGTGTTTCACTAGGGAGAAGACACTGTCTACTCGCACTGTTTGATAGAGCTTGAAGTTGAAATGAATATATACATGTATGTCTGCGTTAGAGAGAGGACAAGGTAAGCAATGAGAAATGGACCAACCGGTGACCCCGTCGACACTGTCAGTCACTAAATTTGTTGTCAGAGATCAGATTTTGGATGACAGAATCCGATTTTGCAAGCTATTTCAAGGACCATGGTGAGAGCTTGGTCAAAGGGGACTTTACCATCGACACAAAGGTGTACACTGTTGTCTGCCCTTTGCAGGAGGAGTACTTGAACCTGCATGCCCAGCTGATTAACGGGAGAGTCCGTGCCCACGCAGAGCACATCAACACGATTGACTTCCCTGCTTACCAGACGTGGATGTCCACATACATACAGCGCCACCAGTTTGCATTTCAAGTGAGGACTAGTTTGTGTTCTGTTGTTTTACCATACCTTGTTGAATAATATTGTTACAGGACTAAACTATACTGCAGAGTAGTCAACTGCTTATGTTGAAGGGGCATGAGTTTTGTTTGTTGTTGTTTTCTTTTGGTTTTTTTTTTGTGGTTTGTTTGTTGGGGGGGGGGGGGGGAGGAGTCTCCACTAGCTCCAGTGGTATTCCTCCCAGCTCCACGGAGGGTTCGGAAGCTGGGGCAATTTTTGTGATGAAGAAGCATCTGCATGATGATGAGAATGAGGACTATAGAAAAGAAATGCTGTATGGAGGTCCATGTACCTTGAGACTGTGTGACAGGGCCGTATTCCGGGTTGCCTGTCATAAATATCATGGCGTTAACCAGGCCCAGGAACTTCGGCACCTGTGGTGCTGGCTGTGCAATCATCCACATAATGAGATGTGTCACAACAAGGGAAGCATCCCCAAAGTCACACCCTTGAAGTGTGTGTGTGTGTCTTGGCTGTGTGCCAATAGCGCACTCGCTCTGGGTAGGAGCCAAACCACTTGCCTCAGCTGGGATTCGAACCCGGGTCTCCTGATCCAAAGTGCTGACCACTGCACTACTAGGGCCACTATGACAATGAGTTTTCGAAGATCACCGATCAACCAACGCTGATTACAATGACAAAAGCATGATACCTTCCGGACATACAAAATTATAGCCGTCTGCAGGATGTCCTTGCTAAGATACGTCACGAACGTTTGTCTCCTAACACCCATACCATTTGTTTGCCTTTGGCACTCCAAGCTATCTTCAGCTTCCAGTTTTTAATGTGAAGTGCTGTACCCAGCCAGATTGTGATAACAAACATCAAAGTTAAAACGTTTGAAACTTAGAGGATCACAATTCCTTCACAGAATTACTGTCTGTACTCTTCAGGTGTACCGCCAGCAGTTCACCCAAATGCAACACGTACACACTCAGACCTACTGCCATTACCTTGAGAGCCTCGGACTGGCGGGCAACTGCAGCCACGACCACTCCCAGGGAGACAACCAGGACAGTGCGTATGGAGTGATCTCTCCTGGGTGCCAGTTTCAGCCTGTCCTGCCAAAGTATTACAAAAGGTGACCAAGAATGTAGATGATTATCAAAATACTATATTTTTCCTTCATTAAAACTGAAAAAAAAGAAGTTTTGTGTAGAAAGCACAAATTTTCTTTGAAAAGACATCTGAATGTGTTGGAACACATCAACTATATATTGGAGGAGACTGAAAGAAATAAAATTATTTGAATCTTTGAAATTCATCTTTTTTAAAATTACAATTTAATTTAGCATTCAAATTTATCCAAGCACCAGATTTTCTCAGTAATGGTTTGTTGGTTGGTTTTTGTGTATAATGTGAACCATGCGTCAAACTTCCAACACACATTACTTTCATGGCATGCAAGAGAAAATTTTGTTGCTGAAGGACATAGTCGGAAACTTAGTCTGCAGGTTACAATGAATGTGGGAAACACACTACAGAAGTCTAAATACGTTTTCCGTCATTGTTAGGTCGGAGTCAGTGTACCGTAACCTGTCGGAGCAACAACTCGGGGTCATGCTGGAGAATGTCCGTGCCATCATCTTCGATACCTGCCAGGTGATCGTCGTCTTTCTGTCCATCATTGTCCTGAAGGAACTCATCTGTGCTGTCGTCTGGATTTTCATCAGGAGGTATGTCCCTGTGAGCTGCCTCAAATAGGCTGTTTCCATGTCGACTAAGCTGACTTACGTTTGGGAACAGGGAGCCGGGGTGGCCGAATGGTAGAGCGTTGGACTTCTAATGCTCGGGTTGTGAGTTCGTATCCCGGCTGGGGCCAAATATTTGTGCTGGCTTTTTCATCGTTGCCCCGTCTTTGATATCACCCGTATGTGGTGGAAAAGTCAAAAGGACATTAAACCCCCAAACACCCACATTTCTGAACAGTTTTGCATGTGAGAGGCCTGTATGCTTCAGCTTGAAACGCTCTACCTTGATGCTGGGCAGAGCTTGTATCGTGACACGGTGTAGTCTGCTTTTTGCCTGAGCGGTCGAACATTCAAATTCTACGACTGTTACGTACAACAATCCCGCTCAGCGTATTAGCCACGTCACTAAGTGTGCGTCTGTTTGCTCAGCTGCAAGCATTTGAGATGCTGTCACCGTGCAGGTGTTTAAGGGGTGTAATGCTAGAAACCACAGAACAGTCTGTGAGCATTTTTTTCTTTTTTTTTTCTTAAATTGATGCATTCACAGTAGAGAACTAGGTCAGATAGCTGCATTACACCTGACAGATTCCCTTGATCTTCACTCTGTGAAACAAATCAGTCAGTATAACGGACTTCCAGTCCTATGTGCAATAAAATGTTTCAAGTGAAAAAGAAATCCTGTGCAGTATTCAGTTTCACACATCTGGATCTGTTAAAACCATCTTAAAAGACGAAAACAGGTAAAGCTCGTTCAAGGTAATGCTTAACGTGTTCCTAACCCATTTTGTGTTGGTTCTGCAGATCTGGACTTATTCGACTGCGGATAATTTACGAGACAGATCAAGATGAACCTGGACAGGTCACCGAGTGAAAGCCAACAAATGATTTTGTGTGTGTGTGCGTGTGTGTGTGTGCAGGCAGACAGAGAAAGAGCGAGAGAGCCATGTGTGTGTGCATGGTATACAGTGTGCGTGTGTGTGTTTACCAAGAGAATGTTATCTTGCTATGTTCTATATAGACTACTTTTGTGTAACTTCATCATCATTCAAAGAAGGAGCCATAAAAATCACATTTCACACATTTTTATCTGAGTTGCTTCACATAGCCTTGCTGTGATACACCCCACTCCCCCTTAAAAAAACAAAAAAAAACAACAGAAAATGTAAATGTACATATAAAATTATATGGTAGACGACCCCCCCCCCCCCCCCCCACTACTTCTGTAATTTTCATGCATTTTGTCATCAATTCACATTTCAAGATCTCTAAAAGTAGATGTCATTATTCATTCATTGAAATAACATTCCGTCACTTTTTCTCAGTTGTTCAATTGAGTTCAGCAAAGGTGCTTTCGTTATAATACTAGGACTGTATATATGTTCTGTGTACCGGTATATAAGATTGTGCAGAGTAAAAAAAAAAAAAAAAAAAAAAAGATTGACTCAGAAACACGGTACCTGTACTATTTCCATTTCAACTCTTTTTACTCATCATAGTTGTCAAAAAATAAAAAAATAAAAAATTGTGCAACTGATGTTGGGGGAAAAAAGTGCAGATGAAATAATTTCTTCTCCCTAGTTATGTTGGAATTCTGATGATGTGTACAGTATGTGTCGTACAATGTGTGTAGTTTTGTTTCCATTTCACTGGCCACAGCACTGTTTTGTACTGTTTATTTGTGTGTATGTTGTGATGTTTGGGGACTTGAAAACAAAACTACACATGCATGGGAATAAAAGATCTGTGCTTCTCTCAGCAACAGTCTCATGGCTTTCATCTCACATTAACACTAAAGAAACCAAAATGTGGAGCACTGTTCCTTTATACAGAATCACGCAGTCCTACGGTAGTGAAATACACTGAATGGCTTGAGCAGAAAACTGATGACCACAGAGTATGTTGCAAACCTACAGGGTATGCTGCAAACCTGTACATGTATTCATTCCACCAGCATGCTTGCACCTCGTCCAAATCACAGAAGCCCAAGAACTCGAGCCTTACTCAACCAATCGTCACGCGGTAGATAACAACCACAGATCACACGTTGGCCCATGAAGCCAGAGCGGCCATGCATAACACGCCAGTTATCGACCAACAAGACATTGCCAGGCACGAGTTTCATCCAGAACTCGCTGTCCTTGCTGCGAATAATCTGCGTCAAAGCACCGTAGCTAGCGTAAAACTGAGGGATGTCGTCAGCCGCCACAGTTCTCAGGGGGGCCCTGTCGTATGGGTTGAACCTGTCCGACAGAGAGATCAAACATGCAATGTTTAAGTCTGGTTGGAATCACAGGTTCAACAACTTTCTTTAGCTTCAGAATAAATATTTATCATGTACAAGGGGTGCCACAATAAAATTCTGTTAAGACGGAAACCCAGTTCAGGGCCCCAGAGCATATCCCCCCCCCCCCCCCCCCCCCAGCAATTTTAAAGGTATTGAGCGGCAAAGTGACATGAGAAACTGCTTTTATGTGTCAATGTGTGAGTGTGTGCCTGTATGCAGGCGCGCGCGCTTGTGTGTGTGTGTCTTTTTCTAGGGTTATTGTTGTTTTCCTAGTGCAAGTCAAAGCAACAAACCTGATGTGTGTAAGCTCGCCTGACAACCTGTCTATGGACAGTACTGTCCCCAGGCAGTAAAGGTGGTAGTTGGATTTCTCGATGCACTCGTGTGGAACCTCTGTGCGTACGAGGGTGTCGAAGTAAGATGGGTTACTTTTGCGGAGCTTCTCGGCCACGTTGAAGCCGTCAACCAGCAGTGTCTCGCCTCCTTCGCCATCGTGGTGCAGACAGTGAAACACCTGGATCCTGGATCGTGCACCACATGAGACAACATCAACATCTGGGCATGACTCCATTTTGAGGATATGCAGGAGAAATTTCAATTCAAATTCAATTTAAAAATACTTTATTGTCTGTTGTAAAAAATACATTGTAAAACAGAAAATTGTCTTCAGACACATGCATTTGCTCCGCTCCTTATACTAAGATCATAATATAAAATAAGTCTCAAACACACACACACACACACACACACACAGAGACAAGGATGTAATAGAAAATAAAAGACTAAAAACGAAAAATAGGTCAGATACCCCCACCACACACACACACACACACACACACACACATTTACAGTGCTTGTTATCCTATGCTATTATCACAATCCAGTTCAACAGGCTAATTCCATCTTAAATTCTTTGCTGGGGAGCCGAGGTGGTCGAATGGTAGAGCGTTGGACTCTCAACGCTCGGGTCATGAGTTCGTATCCCGGCTGGGGCCAAATATTTGTGCTGGCTTTTTCATCGTTGCCCCGTCTTTGATATCACCCGTATGTGGTGGAAAAGGACGTTCAACCCCCCAAAACCCACCCCCCACCCTCCATCTTTGCTATGCCAAATTCTGTTCTGGGACAGTTTCCTTTGTGAGTGTGCCTGTACGATCAAAGTACTCTATCTTGATGATTAGTACTGCTCTTCATGCGAGACAGTATTATTTAATAATAATAATAATGAATATTGTGTAGGCGCTTTACCCAATTTCATGAATTGGCTCAAAGCGCCGCGAACTGAACCCTACATGCACGCTCACGTGAATCACACACATTCTCTCACACACTGGACATAAACACATTACAATCACGTGGTGCGAAGGGTCAGCTCAGCTATTTAAATTTCGGAATTTAGAATTGCATTTATTTTTCAAATTTGGTGGGCTGAACATTTCCAAAGCAGAGGGGGAGGAAGCCCGAGTACCTGGAGAGAACCCCCCGACGATCGGCCCGAATGAACGGTGCCACATACGAGAAGGAAAAATTCTTTGCCCCGAGTGAGACTCGAACCCTCGACCTCTCGCATTGGTGACAAGTCTCTTAACCACTAGACCACCGACCGCCCCTACACAACACTAAATTTACACTTTGCGTGAGCGGTATTACATTCAAATTCTAAGACTGATGTTACACTTCTGGAGCGCTCAGTGGGGTCGCTGCATCATCAAGAATGCTTCTGCTGGCTCAGTGCTCACTGTCACTGTCCAGGTGTCTGAACGGTGTGATGAGATACACACTGAAAACAGCTCAGAATCTGAATGGTCTCTGGGCATTAAAAAAAGTAACAAAATAAAAATGGTTGCATTAGCCCTTACAGTTTGGTTCTTCGTTTTGATGGCTCAACTAAGTTGTCAGGTCTGGATGAATCTCATTCTCCCCTATGTGGGTTGAGCCCAAAACAAAGCAGATCAGGAGTGCTGATTCTCATGCACATACTGACACACGTATGCCTGACTTTAAAAAAAAAAAAAAGTTTTTTAATCTTGCTAACTGGCTCGGCAATTTATGCCAGCCTACAAAACAAAAAGGGATGCTGCAAAAAACAAAAAACAAAAAAACGAAAAAAAAAACAGAAAAAACCCCATACATTACCTTCAACAAAGAACCTCTTTATGATATTATTAACCAGCAAAATGAGGGTTTAACAAAAAAACAAAAAAAAAACCCAACATTTACAGTTTCTTTGTTGGAGACTGTTCAGTGTTGGAAATGCTGGGCATAAATGTGAGCAAATGCAAACTACATTCTCTCAATGCAAGAGGCATAAAATGCAACAAAACTGTCACAGTCAAGCAGATGATACAATGGCAACACCCCCAGTTCTTGCCAGGATGCTGACAGCCTCAACTGTGGTTACGCAAGGAAGCCGAGGTTTGTGAAAGCAGAGCCATCCTTACCGATATATATATCCAAGACTTGCCATTCAAAGTCCTACAGGATAATATCACTCACCCTGCAGGCAGTGAGTAGTACGTGGTGTCCGTGTGGGCACCGAGAGGCAGGTTTGTGTACGCAGTATCGCTGTGGGCAAGGACACCTGAGGTCATGATGCTAAGACGCTTGTAAACCGTCTCTGCCAGGAAGCAGATTCTGTTTGCAACGGTTTCTGTTCCTTTTGGTGTCACCGGCGCCTTGAAATATATAGAGAGAAATAAAATGTGGATAAAAGCATTCACTGTGTGTGTGTTCGGGCTTCTGCGCCGATCCCAATGATAATTGCCAACTTCACCTGCCGAGTCTACGCTACCTGACCTCTGTAGTCCAATGAGTCCACTTGCCAAACACCCTTCATTTCAATAACAAGGGTAGTTTGGTTGATTTTTGTAAATATATTACACACGTATCATTATAGTCATTTTATAAATTTATTTACGTGTGTGTGTGTGTGTGTATGCATCCAGCTCACTGTATTTACCAGTCTGATTTTATTGTCTTGTCTGGGCTGAAATTGCAATTTCTCCACCAAGGGATAAATAAAGTTTATCTTATCTAGTGGCTATCACATCGGTGGCTAAATCATCTGTCTTTTTGTGCCTGTCACAACTGTACAAATTACAATATCTACAGGTACCTCCAAAAACATACCCCTTGCACAACACAAAAGCCATACTGGAGAATATTCATCAACGTCTGCTTCAGGCCCTCTTCGGAGTTCATATGCTGCTCAAAAGCCACTGCTGGCAGAGGTTCTGCGGTCATGCGAGGCCCATCCCACAGGAATCGTTCCACCTGAGTGCCTGGGCAATGGAAGTTCTTCTGAATCCATTTTAGACTGTACGCTGAATAGTGACCATCTTGCCCTGGGGGGTGAGAAAAAAAAAGAAGAAGACGTAAGTGCTGACAAAACTCTAAACAGTGAGCATTTGCTTAGGTAAAGAAAGTCCCGAGCATTCAGATGATGTACAATTATAGTTACGCACATCTCTGAAAACAGACAAGCTTGTGATCTGCATACATGTACACTCAATAACAGTACACTGAATAAGTGAATTACTGGTGTCTGGTGCTTCTCATGCTCAGTATTAATTTAATCGCTTTTGATGATTACAGAGCAAAGGGAAGCAACCAGCATGGACTTGAAAGCTGGAGGAGTGAAGTTACATGTATTTCCCTACCCAATTACCAACCCTGAACACATGTACAGGGCGAGATGGATCTTTCTTAATAAAGGAGAAAAAAACAGATGGAAGACAGGGTGAGACTGGGGACTGAAACTGGACGTTTTCTTGTCATTTGGTTTACTTTAAAAATACCGTAAATGCCATTCTTACACTCCACGGTCAGTGAATCATCAGCAACATGCACCTCCACAGCCTGAAGTTTGTGGTTCAGCGTGTAGTTGTCGACATTCTTCTGGGCCGTAGCAGCGTTGTAACACTCCTCACAGCGACAGTGGTCCCGCAGCCACATGAGCGGCATCTGAACGCTGCGTCCGTTCAACAACAGGTTCACTCTGTCTCCTCCCGGTTGAGTACTATCCACATGCACTCGCGTTGTGAAGGCACGTGTGGTTGCCACTCTGCTAAATCTGTTGTTGCACGGAACTAGAGAACGCCCATTTCTCACGTGGACTTGCTTGGCAGAAAAACTCAATAGTCTCGATGACAAACTGGGGTGGCACTGGTCAAATTTTGAAAACCGAAGCAGACTGAGAGGAAGCCGCTGAAGCTGGGTTCTTGAAAGCGCCATTCTGTTCATCACAACAACATGCAGTTTCCGCGGAAGTATTTCACAAACACTTTATGGAATTCCTGCGCCTGTTTGTTCTCGCTAACTGTTGAATGAGCATAATCTGTCTATCTACCACACAAAGCAAATCTGGGCACAGAAAGAGGTCATCAAAATTATATGCACATGTATGTATCAACCAAAATACGGCAAGTCATTCAATTCATATGCAAAGTAATGACTACTGCAACTATGGCTCAGCTGTCCTCGTGTTCATGCATAAAAACTTGAGACCTGAATCACTCTCACTTCTCAGTCTCACACTGTCACAGCAATATTTCAGGCATTCAGGGACACTGTTGATACAATACACCTCAGGGTCACAACGGCAGCACTTACAGGTAGTGACGTGGCATGAAGCAGCTACATAGCAGTAGGTCACAGAGACAAGAGAGAGAGCAATGTACGATTAACTTGCAAACTGTCACTGTACCTATCAGCCAAGTTTGTACTTTGCAAGTCAACATTCATGTGTGCTATCTAACCTACAACCCTAGACATCACAAATATATATATGTATTCATGTATATATGTATTGGCAAAATGGAGATCCTAGTTTACTAGCTCTGCCTGAAAAAAAACACACATAATTTACATACTTTCTCAAATATGCACACTGAGTTGATTATAAAATTTCAGGAGCAGAATATGTCTGTTAGCGCCTCTGCGCAAAACCAAACCTCAAAACATTATGCACAGACACAATGTAATGAATGCTGACCTTTTCACCTAGATATTTGTACTGGTATGACCTATCCCCAATGACAGTCTGAGTTGAAACATACGACCAAACACATGTCAGACAAACAAAACCCCAAAACACTCGTCAGTCAAGCTAACATCCATCCACACATTGTCTACATGTACACACACACAACACTACTCACTTAGGAGACAAAAGCAAAGAGAGGCAATGAGCACAGGTTGACTTTTAGCAGTGCCTGTAAATGTACATATATATATGGAGGCCAAATACTGAGGTAAGTATGTTACACAACACATCAGCAGGCAGTGACAGAGATAATGGTCATGACAAACCCAATCCAAGGCTGCCCTGAGGTCATGACCTATCAGTCCAGGGTCAGTGGGGTAGGCGAGAGGGCTGTGGAAGGGGTTTGGGATCATAACCTATCCGCTGAAATACAGTGTCCATGCGGCTCTTGTTCCCCACCACTTCAGGCGTCGCGTGCATCGAAGGGCTGGCACTTTCGGCCAGAGTTTTCTTCTGTTTCTGCTCCAGTTCTCTGGCTTTTTTCACAGCCTCAAACTCTTCAAGGTCGTCAATCTTAAGCTCTATTCTAGTGGGCGTTCTTCTCAGCATCTT
This sequence comes from Batillaria attramentaria, assembly GCA_018292915.2. Lineage (NCBI taxonomy): Eukaryota > Metazoa > Mollusca > Gastropoda > Batillariidae > Batillaria > Batillaria attramentaria. Next base: position 311,193 of record JACVVK020000237.1, read on the forward strand.
GTTTAGTTGAGATCACACTTACCAACGTTGAACTCTTGGCAACAGACCTCAACCGGCTCAAGAAGTGATCTGCAAGCAGAATGAACAATCTTTAGTTATCAACAAGTGACGTTGTTACTTACACTGTGAAGGAAAGCATGCCAACCCTTGTAAAGTACACCAAGTGAAACCATTAAAATTGCTGTATCACAATGCAAGTGTAGTCTTAGCTGCAAGCAAAACAGAGTGAGACTGTATACATGTATCAGCTACTTTTTTTTTGAAAGTGCCCTACAACTCTTCCACATATAGGGACATGGCCACACCGGTATGTCTAGCAGCACTAGATCACTCAATTCAAAATACTTTATTTGTCCCTTTCAGGCAATTGGTTCGTGCTAAAAGATACCCGGTAACCGGACAGGCAATGACTAATGATAAACATCAACATTAAAAATTTACCCAACTTAAGATTTCTAACACACGTAACATATATATCTCATCACATGTCATCATATCATTAACAAATCACATACATATCACCATCATCCCAATAAAAACACACCTACTAAAATATAAGATACAAAACACACACACACACACACACACACACACACACACACACACACACATGGCGTCTTAACAGCCCTACGTGTCTCGCAGCCATTGTACATGTCTTTCATTTCATCCACATCAGTATCCTAATCCCATTCAACACCTCTTTGGTAAGTGTACTGACTGGTCTGTTTCACAGAGATCTGGCAAATCTGTGAAAAGCAAACCTGTCTGCAGTGTCTCCAGGCACGTAGCACAAACGCGAACACTACAGTTCTGCCAGCTAGCATGCTAGCCAGCAGACGCCATCTTTGATCAGTGTAAAGCCAAACTTTGGATTGCCACAGAACCTGAACTGGTTGCAACAGTATCAGGGATGTCACTGGAGCTTGAAACCTATAGGACAAATGTCCTGGAAGGTGGCAGATGAATAGGACATTTTGTCCTGAATTGGAACGAAACAATAGGACATTCTGGCGCGCGACAATAAAGCATTGTAAAACAGGAACCACATAAACACAGGTCAGGGTTAAACTCTTTGCCAATCAGAGGGCTTCTTTTAGGGAATACCACATACAACACGTCACTCGCTTTGCGTGCGTGCAACTAAAAATATTCTCTGCGCAAGCGAGCAAGCTCCCCGAGTAGCGCAAGGCGGCAGCCCTCACTCGGAAAAATGTCACTAGTTTGTCTGCGATCAACAGAAACGCAATCGGACATATGATCTCCTCTTGAAATAAACAATCGGACATCTGTCCTGCTGGACAGATTTTTCATCGGACATTTGGCCAAGTCTATCGGTCATAGTCCTGTGTCCGGGCACCAGTGACATCCCTGCAGTATATATAATATCAAATAGCAGGTGCTACATTGTCTGCTCCAGTACCTCAGGAGTGGAGTACTTGACGCAAATCACATGACAGTGTAAGGTCTTAGTCTACTAGGTACCAGGAGGATGGGGGGGGATTTTTCCTCATGGGTGGAAGATTTTATGTTCCTCTGCAAGGTGGCAGAACTCTTCCTAAACAAACCTTCCTCTTGGAATTTGCTGAACAGCACACTTTTACAGTACAAGTTTGAAAAAAAAAAAAAAAAAGTTCTATAAAATTCTGAAAATCCACATGATCTGCTGCATAATTTCCAATGTTTAGTCTGCGGTGTTAAAAGAAAAAAACATCAATGAATAAAAGGCTACGTGGGAGATTTTTTTATACACTCCCGTTGTAAGTTGTTCTGCTGGGGCTTTATTATATTGCGGTATGTAGACATAATTATTGCAGTGTGCCACACTTTCCAAACACAAATGGGCTCCCAAAACAGTCTTTTACAAAATGTTTCAAGGAAATGCAATCATCCCGGTAGACGGTTTCATAAACAAGTTTCAGAATCGTACGTTTTCACGCACCTTGTCTCAAAACAGGCTGAATAAAGTGTTTGGTTGTTGTTTCAGTTCTTCGAAGTAAGCGGTCATATTGGCGCATGCGTATGCCTTGCCGCCTACACATCCGGTCGCATGATCGCATAATTTGTCGTCTGTTAGTGGGCGCGTAGGCAGCTGCTTGGCGTTCTTTTCGCATATTGTCTTTGGAGCACAACTAGAACACAACCAACCATGAAGAAAGGACGTGTAGATTCTACTTTGACCACGGCACCAGTGGTTACTTGCATGAAGACTTTGATGATGGTCTTCAACTTCATATTTTGGGTGAGAATTCCATTTCTTCTCTTTTCACGCGCTCCAGTCTGGTGCCGTTCCAATAAAGTATAAATGGTAAAAGAACAAAAATTGAACGCGCTGTTACGTGTACAGGAACCAGATTTGCCTTCAGTGAATTTTTTTCAGAACGTGTGACTTTTGATTCGCCAGTTGATCCGCGTGAGCAGAGATCCTACTAATCTTTCAGCAGACTAGATTGACATGACGATGTTACCGCTAGTTCGCCGTCTGCTATTAGGGGTGTTCGGTTTTACCGGTTTTCCGGTTAAAATCGGTCTGACTTTCTCACGTTTCGGTAAACCGGTTTGGCCTTAAAAAACCGGAAAACCGCGGTTTTTCTAAGGGATATCACTCGTCGTTTTTCAGTCCGTTACAAGACACCCTCCTCCTCCGACTCCTCCTTATCATCATCATCATCATCATCATCATGTTGTTGTTGTTGTTGTTGGCTGAACAGGGAAACCGGGGTGGCCGAATGGTAGAGCGTTGGACTTCCAACTTTCAGGTCGTGAGTTCAAATCCCGGCTAGGGCCAAATATTTGTGCTGGCTTTTTCGTCGTTGCCTCGTCTTTGAAAGCATCCCTATGTGGTGGAAAAGGACGTTAAACTCCCAAACACCCACCCTTGTTGGCTGAACATTTCCAACGCAGGGGTACAAGAAGCCGGAGTACTAGGAGACCCCCCTCCCTCCCCCCCTTCCATCTCTTGGGGGAAACGTTAGAAACAATAGATGACATATACATAGCCGGTTAACCGGTTTTAAACCTCGGTTTTCTATTGGAAAAACCGGTTAGAAACCGGTTTGAGAAATCGTACCGGTTCCACCCTCTATCTGCTATGTCTCGCCGTGTCCCCAGACACTGAGGACATCCATTCAGGTTTACATTGCATTTGTCCTACCGTGGAACAGGCAAACACTTTTTTGTGTTTTGTTTTGTTTTGTTTTGTGTTTGACCAAAGGAGAATGGAGCAACTAGAAGTATTTGCAGCATGTTCTTGGAACTTGCAGTTACATTTTTTTTTTTTTTTTTTTGGGGGGGGGGGGGGGGGGGATGGGTGGGTGTGGATGCTGACACTGGCACATGTACATATTCAGTACTCTACATGATGACTGTCTTTGTCTGGGAGGTTTCTACAAATGTTTTAGTCATGTAGTACACGCTGACCACACTAGGTGTTATTCAAACCTGTGATCACACAGGACTCAAGTTAATAGCAATATAAAACCACTGGCTGCTCATCAGAACCAGCAACAAGTGTCTTATAAACACCAGCACAAATCATAGGCTACATCAGATGATGATCCACACTGTCTTGGTACTCAGTAAAACTATATATTATATGCCCTTTCGAACACATACTGTGACAGTATAATCATTACTTACTTAGGCCCTTGGCTCCATGTGGAGCATAGGCCATCGACAACCCTTCGCCATCGCACTCTGTTCTGGGCTAGTCTTGCCACTCCAGTCCAGTTGGTCCCCTGCTTACATAGCTCTGCCTCAGTGTCCCGCCTCCAGCTGTTGCGAGGCCGGCCTCTCTTCCTTTTCCCCTGCGGGTTCCATGTCAGGGCTTGGCGTGTGGTGCTGGATGCTGGCTTCCTGAGGGTGTGTCCAATCCAGCCCCACTTCCTCCGCAGGATCTGCTTGGCCACTGGTTCCTGCCCCGCTCGCTCCCACAGCTCTTCATTCCGGATCTTCTCTGGCCATCGGATGTTGAAGATGCGCCTCAGACAGGTGTTGAGAAATGTCTGGATCTTCTGCTGCATCGTCTTCGTTGTCCTCCATGTTTCGCATCCGTAGAGCAGAACTGACTTCACGTTGGAGTTGAAGATGCGAAGTTTGGTTCTTATGCTGACAACTTTGGATGCCCAGACGTTCTTCAGCATGACCATTGCTGCCCTTGCCTTGCCGATTCTGGCTGTGACGTCTCGGTCTGTGCCTCCCTGTCCATCAACCACACTCCCCAGGTAGACAAAAGACTCCACCTCCCTTATGGGCTCTCCACCGACTGTGACTGGTGTGTTGGCAGTGGTGTTGATCTTCATCAGCTCGGTTTTCTTCCTGTTGATCTTGAGCCCTGTTCCGGCTGATGTGGCTTCCAGGCACGTAGTCTTGTCCTGCATCTGGCTGTGGCTGTGAGACAGGAGCGCCAGGTCGTCCGCGAAGTCGAGGTCATCCAGCTGCGTCCAGAGTGTCCACTGTATCCCGTTTTTCCTGCCTGCTGTAGTGGTCTTCATGATCCAGTCGATGACCAGGAGGAAGAGAAACGGGGACAACAGGCATCCCTGGCGGACTCCGGTCTTCACCTCGAAGCTTTCTGACAACTGGCCGGCATGGGCAATCCTGCAGCTCATGTCTTGGTAGGTGCACTGGATCAGGGAGATGATCTTCCCGGGAACTCCATAGTGCCTTAGCAGCTTCCACAGCGCCTCTCTGTCTACACTGTCAAAGGCCTTCTCATAGTCTATGAAGTTGATGTAGAGGGGGGAGTTCCACTCCAGCGACTGCTCCACAATGATGCGTAGGCTGGCAATCTGGTCAGCGCAGGACCTGTTCCTGCGAAAGCCTGCCTGCTGGTCTCGGAGCATGGGGTCGACTGCCTCTCTCATCCTCTCCAGTAGAATTCTGTTGAGAACCTTGCCTGGCACTGACAGGAGCATGATCCCTCGGTAGTTGCTGCAGTCCCTGAGGTCCCCTTTCTTTGGCAGCTTGATGACGATCCCTTCTTTCCACTGGGCTGGCACCTCTTCCTTCTCCCAGATCTTGCTGAACAGGCTGTGCAGCATGTTGACGGCTGTCTCTGTGTCTGCTTTGATGGCTTCTGCTGGTATCTCGTCCGGCCCTGCAGCTTTCCCATTTCTCAGTGTCATGATGGCTTTCCTGATCTCCGCCTTAGAGGGCTTGTCGCAGTTGATGGGTAGTTCTGTCTCAGCTGGTGGGATGTCTGGTGGTGTTTCAGGGATGGGGCGATTTAACAGCTCCCTGAAGTGTTCTGCCCATCGCTTCAGCTGTTCCTCAGTTGTTGTCAGTGGGTGCCCGTTCTTGTCCTTCACTGGTTTGTCTGTCTGCTGAAATTTGCCCGCGAGCTTCTTGGTCACCTGGTACAGGTCTTTTAGATTCCCTTGTCGGGCTGCTTCCTCTGCTTGACTGGCCAGGTTGTCGATGTAGTCCCTCTTGTCCTTCCTGGTGCTCCTCTTCACTTCTCTGTCAGCTGCTGTGTATTCCTCTTGTGCCTTTGCCTTAGCTCTTCTTGTTCGGCTCGTGTTCAGTGCAGTTTTCTTCTCTTTCCTAACTTCCAGCTTCTGGATGGTATCAGCAGAGATCCATTCCTTATGTTGGGTCTTTCTCTTGCCAAGGACCTCTTCGCATGTGTCGTGCCAGAGTTTCTTGCTGTGTTCCCACTGTGTCTCGATGTCCATTTCACTGTCTTCTATCAGGTCTTGCAGTGGCTGGAACCTGTTGGAAAGGCTGATCCGGAATGCTGCTTGTGTGTCTGTGTTCCTGAGAAGTCCAACGTTGTACCTGGTCCGTGTGCTGTTGGCGTTGGTGTGCCTCTTAAGCCGAAGTCTCAATGTTGTTGTGCAAGAAGGTGGTGGTCTGATGATACATCGGCACCCCTCATCACGCGCACATCCCGCCACGATCTCCTGAACTTCCGGCTGATGCAGATGTGATCAATCTGGTTCTCCGTGACATGGTCCGGCGATCTCCATGTGGCCTTGTGGATGCGCTTGTGTGGGAAGATGCTGCCTCCTATCACTAGCTGGTTCAGGGCACAAAAGTCTGCAAAGCGCTCGCCATTTTCGTTCATCTGTCCCAGTCCGTGTGTTCCCATGGTGTCCTCATAGCCTGTGTTGTCTGAAGTATAATCATTACATAACATAAATGGTGTACACTGACTGCATGAACTGTATGAAGATACAGGAAGAACCAGTAGGTCATACTGGTAGCCAGTTTCTTATCTGGTATTTCTAAATTTCAACTGGTGAGATACAGGTAATTACTGGTAAACGTGATCAATGTCACATGATCATGCTGCTTCGCTCTTCCTGTCCGTCAGTGCAGTTTCAACCACAAATACCTGGCAGATTCCGCAGCACAAGACTGCTATGAAAAATAGGTCATTGCCAACAGAAAGACATTGATGCCGTGCAAGCTCAGCCGTTCTCAGAATACAAATATACTCATTACTGAAATGATTATTTGAATCCTCTAGCGCCATTGCATCATACATTTTTCATGGACAGTGGGATTTCTGGATTCTGTTATCTTAATCCCTAAAGTCCAGGTGGACTTCAGAGTGTCATATGATTGTCAGGGATGTGTGAATGTATGCAAGGTTTGCCTTGCGCAGTTTGCAGAGCAAATCCAGGTTTAATCAAACAGTACATCCGCTTTTATTGTATTGATGAAGAAATGGCATATCTATTGCAATTTTGGTTGTTCTCAGCACACCAGGATGATTATCCTAAGATCTCCATCTTGCTGCATGGATTTGCGTTGATGGATGGCTGACCGCCTACATATTAGAATTTGGATGAATGTGTCAAGTTGTACCAACATCTGATGCCTTATTTTTTGTGAAGAAGCGGACTAGCTGAGACCATGCTGAGGGAAATACCACGGTAGCTTGGAAATTAGACATTGTGCATCAGCTTCTGAGATTACGTTGCCATAAATGTCAAACGGTTATGCTAGTTTTATGATACTGCAAATAGACGGCTTTCATCTTGAGCAGAATAACACGTACTGGCACAGCTTCCAGTTCTGTTGCAGGGTTTAACTCTCAGAGAGTGAGAGCCATGCCATTGTGGCACAGGTTTGTGTATAGAACTGGCTCCAGCCCAGCAGGGAGTTGACACGCTGGTATTGATTAGACACTTTGTCAGATGTACAGTAGCACCTGTTTTGGAAGCCCATCATCTCACTTTATATCAGTGAGTGTGCGCAACCTCTCTCTGCGTTCTCACATTCAGAAGAGGCCCTTTAGGGATTGTTGCATATATATCACACAAGCTTATTAGTCCTCCTGATTTCAGGAAAGTAAAAGATTAGCTGTTGTTATGTTGGGGCTGGGAGCAATAAATGTATCCATGGAACCGTGTGTGTAGTGACAGAAATACAGGTATCCACATCATCATGAGAATGGAACCTGAAGCTGATGTGGTTATTCTATAGAATCAGAGGAGGAGTGGTGAAGTGCAGGCTTAGTCACTGGCATTGTGTCTTAATTGCTTCCTGCTGCTGGGGTAGAAATGAGGATTTCCATTCGTAAGGATCAGGGTGAGGCGATCATTTATGCAGTCTGGAGCTTTGGGAATATTTTACTGTGGAGCGGGAGAATTGATGGCGGTGGCGTCACTTCATTAACTTGAAATCAATAGTGTTTGCAAATACATGTGCACAAATGGTAATTGTTTAAGCCCATGTTGTTTTAGTTTTACCATGAAAAGGACCGGGTACTGTACAGACTGCTGGTGCATTCAGTCATGTTGCATCATGTTGTGTATGAGAGGTGGCCCTCTGGACGTAGGTACAGATTTCCAGCATGCAAGCTAATAGATTGAGAAATTCTTTTGTTCCTCTGTAAAACAAGCTTTTGAACCTTGAATCAGGAGATGGGTAAGCTCTGTTATGACTGTTTTTGTTTGCTAACATATTTGTCTTTCTTCAATTTTTTGTGTGTGATGGTCCCAAGAAATTACTGCTTTGCAGACAGTCAAGCATTACTTAAAAGAATGGTGACTTTTATTTATTTATTTATTTAAAATATTTATTTATTTATTTATTTTTTTTTTTGGGGGGGGGGGAGCAATAGGTGAATTGCATGGATGGTCCAGTTACCTTCCATATTACCTTTTGATTTTATCCTCTTGTTCTTCTGTGGACATTGAAGTTTTTACATGAATGTTCGTAGGGGAAAACTGCCACTTACAATGCTCTAAGGCTGTTTGTCAAATGAACAGATGTTCCTTTCGGCCATTTGCGACTGTTTTCATGATTTTGCAGCTTCTAATAGGAGAGAAATATGACTTTCTTTGGCCTAACACTTCCGTGCCTGCATGTACTACACGCCCATCAACAAAGTCACTAAAAATAGCCACTGTCTGGTTGGTCTTACAGCGATCGTCAAATGTGTCAGGACCGTGGTAGCCATTCGGGCTACCGCCCTGAACAAAACTGGTAGCCCGAAGAAAATTCTGGAAGCTGGAGTGGCTACTAGGTTCTGATTCATCTCAGAATTCCTGCTCGCCATTCGGGCTACTGCTACCGGAGCTTTCACTCGCCCGACGGTAAATTTGGTAGCGAAAGCGAGTGGGCGAGCGCATTTGACGATCGCTGGTCTTACGTCCACAGCCAAATAACATCATCTGCTCAGTATGCTTCTACATACACAGAACAACACATACGCCGTAACCCTAGTCACCACAATGGTTTTATTGTGTCCCAAGTGACTGAGTCTAGTGCAGCGCCACCCAAAACCTTACCTATCCTATATATTTTTTTTTTACAATTTCATTCATGCATGGGGTTGTGTACTGCTCTGTGAATTTCAGGTTACTGGCATTGTGATCCTAGCAATCGGCATCTGGACCAAGGTTGACCTGTACAAATATCTGGAGCTGTCGTCCATCTACCAGCCAGAGGCCCCCTACGTCCTGATTGGAGTCGGAGCGGTCATTGTGGTCGTTGGTTCCCTGGGCTGCTGCTGCACCATCAGGGGCCATGTCTTTCTCCTGTACATGGTAAGGTTCCCTTTGCATGCACTCATAATTAATTTTGCGCGTGTGATTGTCTCAGGGGGGATACACATTATCCCTGTTTCCTATAGGTCGAAGGTCTGTGAGTCATCAGGACCTTTCCCCTAAGCAAGGGTGCCTATATATTCAGTACATTTATTGTCTAGGGAGGGTATGTAGTTTTTGTGTCATTAGTGGATTTCAGTCTCACATTGACAGGGATGGATTTACTCAAATATGCCAATGAGACATTGTCTCCTTGACCAGTCATTTTTATGAGACATTTTCATTTTCTATGAGACAATCAAGTTCACCCGCATCACTCTGTCACATGTCTGTGCCGAGAGCCTGTTCCTAAGTGCAGTGACGTTCAGGTTCTGAACGGAAAAGGACCTCTGGATCGCAGGACTGAGAAAACTGATAACGTGCCAATATTTTTTGCAACTCTTTCGAGCGAGAGTTCCTGGCAGCGCGCGCGGTGAGCAGGATAAGTAAGCCTCATCACTAAAATTAGATTAGTATAACAGACTCTATGACTGACACGGACAGCGCATCTCTGCTTCGCGTTGTCAAGTGCGCTTGTGATGTCATGTTCGTGCGACATATGACGCATTTTGCGAAATTTCTATGCGACATTTTATCAAAATATGAGACATAGTTGCACGGCGCGCGAGAAAATCGATCCCTGCATTGAGAAGTTTATTTTTAATTAAAAGAAATTGCGAGTATACGTGGATAGATCTGTTGATTTTGTCAGAATGCTATAGTTAGCTTATCCTTTGTTCCAGTATTGCGGTGTCCTTTTCTTGGTGTTTATTATGGAGCTGAGTGCTGGCATCACACTGCTTATCTACAAGACCAAGGTATGTGCAGAGGGATAGTTAACATCTTACAGTACCACAGCTTTCAGTCTACGTTAAGGCAGCTCTGGTTGTACATAGTAAATACCTCCCCCACACCACCACCACCACCACCACCCACCCACCCACCTTAAAAAAAAACCAAAACAAACCAAAACCAAGTTAAACCAGTTCTTTTTTTATCTTTTGGGAGTGGGGTAAGGACAATATTACATGCTTCTGACTAGGTGCGATACGCACATGTAACGTCCTGTTTTGCAAGCAGAGGGCAGAGGTAGTCATTTGTCATTAGCAGTGCTTCCTATGTCTATATGGGTAACAGAAAATATTAGCTGTGCTTATAATGCATGATCGTAGATCTACAGCTGCCAGCAGAAGAAAGGAGGAAAGAGGAAAACGGCGCAGTCACCTGTTTTGTATTTTTACTTTTCTTACCAGGTGCTCACTGTATTTCATTGATACAATAGCCAGTAAGAGACTCTTGAGAGGGGGTCAGTGAGAGAAGGCGCATCTTGTCTCTATGAATATTTATGAGACATGATTCTGGTCTTTTTCTGTCTCTCAGCTGGAGAAAGGCTTTAAAGAGGGCCTTGATACTGCCATCAATCTCTATGGAATGAAGGGCGAGGAGAAGCTAACTGCAGACTTTGATGAGCTGCAGTCAAAGGTAAGAAAAGGGGTTAAACACACTTCACACCATGTAGGTTTTGCAGGAACCCTGCTATATCCTACCGCGGAAACGCCTAACAGATCTAAGGGCCATCTCGACCATTCACAGGACCCCTTATTCACCTCCCGCTGGAGGAAAGTGGTCAGAACAACCTAGGCAATGTGAATAGATGAATTTAGCCGCTCATGGTCATGGTTTCGGGTCAATGGGACCCTCATCAGGTGAGCATGCTGCGATACCCAAGAGGGATACAGTGTTGAACCAGCACTAGCAGGAGTTGCTACCCTAAAGCTCATTCTATCTATCTATCTATCTATCTATCTATATCTCTTCTGATTACCTTAGTGCGTACTAGCTGTACGTTTTTCTTGAAAGCGCCTTTGTATAGTATGTGTTTGTGCTGAATTTATATGAGTAAAGCTGTACAGCACACACTTCGCATCATTAGGGATGTTACTCTTCCAAAAAAGCTAATTGTTATAATTACTATCACCAGATAAGTGTTAATCGCATTCATTTCTCCTGACAGCTGAGCTGCTGCGGCATCACCAACTACGCAGACTGGTTCGAATCTCCATGGGGGCGTGAGCAGGAACAACCTAATACGGTGCCTGATTCATGTTGCCGTGGTAACACCAAGACTTGCCAGAACTCAAATCTGCCGCGCAATGGAACCCACCTCCCAATCTTCACACATGTAAGCTTCTTTTTTTTTTCTTTTTTTTTTGGTGGGGGGGGGGGGGGGGGGGGGGGGTAAGTTCTTGTAAAGGTGAAAAGGATTTGACTGTATCAACTTTTGGTCAGATGGTTTGAAGCTTTTCCTAAGTAATTGAAGAGCGGGCAGCACAGATGTGTTTGTGGCAAACAAAATAGAGAATAAATACAGGCTGCAAACAGTACCACCACTTTAATGTATGGTGTTTTTTGTTTTGTTTTTTTCCTGTATTCTTCTTTTTCTTTTTTATTTCCCCCATGGGTGAACGCCACGACACTGCCAAACACCTCTGAATTTTTTATCTTTTTTTTGTTGTTGTTTTGTTTTGTTGCCTTTGCGTTCATGTCATTGCGGCTTCACTAACACGCACATGGGATTTACCTTTCATGTCTTATTCAGGGTTGTCACAAGCTGGTGGTTGACTTCATCAATGGCAACATGGGACCGATAGGAGGAGTCGCGCTGGGAATATCCTTTTTCCAGGTTGATATTGATTGCTTTGATCATTATCCGTTTTGCTATTGTTAACCAGAAAAAAAGTCAGCTTTCTGTTACGACTGACTGAGGATGTGAAATAAGTTGATACAGAGTAACATATATGATTCATACGATTCATTATGAGAAAGTCAAGTATGTGTGAATCAAATTTAATGTAAGGCACTCTTTTGTATAAGTGGCACGTGACAAACAACAAGAACTACAACACGTATCTTAATTACCAGCATTAAAAATAAATTTTTAAAAATTTATCAGAAATTAACAACAAAATTAACCTTGGTAACTCTGATTTTCGGCCTGTGGGCAAAAGGTGGTATGGTTTGTGTCATTTCTTACACCAGTATGACTTATGGTGCGGTTTCTCTGTTTAGGTTCTGGGGGCGATTCTGGCATGCTGCCTGGCCAAGTCAATCAGCAAAGCCAAGTATGAACCCATGGAGTAACGTGCCACCACATGGCTTCAGCTGAACAGCAGACAGGTCAACAACTCTGCCACTTTAAAAAAAAAAAAAATGGGCCCACCACCGAGAATGGAACAGAAATATCAGTTCCAGTTTCAGCCCGAAAAGGTGTTAAAATTTCAGCTTATGTTCCAGTCTACCAGTAAATGAGGTATTACATAGTCATTTTGTACTGTATCCGCGTCTACATCAGGAATGTGGTAATTAGTGCAGCCACACCTGCTTTGAAAACACACACAGTCATCACCAGCGGAATTAAAACTCAGGTGCTGCTGCAGTCAACTTGATACTCTACTGTTAGGGATCTCTGAAAGTTTTGCTGTGTTTTGGCTTTGTCCTAGGAAACATGGTAGAGTCAATGTTTGGACTAAATTTGTTACATTTAAGGGTGTTTGTCATTGCACATATTTACATATTCAGCAGATACATAAACTGGATGGTTAAAAAAAAAAAGCGCGATGTACATAAATTTCTGAAATTTGTGAAAGGAGTTTTTTCAATGAAATGTTTTCAAATTGCAGGGTATATTTGACATTTACAGCAACTTCTATGCTCAAGAAGTAGGAAGTGTGTTAATTTACTTTGTGTGCCACTGTATAATAATACCAGCTTTCTTTTCGATGTTACATTGTCAACTGATTGTGCAATCAACACACTTATTCAACAAATAGGATAGTGTCCTTTCACTTACAGGTAGTGTCAGTTACGATGTCTAAAAGCAGGGTGTGTGAGTAGACATTAGTCTCTTGTACTTAATCGGTAGCAAGAAAGTTTCTTTTCTTTAACCTCCAAAGTTACAACTTGTTCCGTGAACTACAATTTTATTGATGTTATTTGTTAGTACACAGTCGTATCACAAGAAGCACGGAGGAATGTGTTAAGTTGGTGTATGGGTATACTGTAGCGCGTGTCTCCAGTAAACCACATGTGAATTGCATTGGTGCTAGCAACAGATGAGTGGATCAGTATTCAACTGATTTTCTGTCCAGTGGTATGGTCAGAGGTACTGATTTGGGCAAGAAGAGTTCAGCACACCATTCAGGGCTGCTGGAAGAAAAAAATACCAACAGCTTGCCCATTCACCCAATGCTGGTTAAAAGCCTAGATGGCTGGTATAAATTTCTGACTTGTAACCTGAAATCTTCACACACTGGGCTTGTCAGTAATGTATCTTGTACTTCTGTGAAAGCGAAAGGCAGCATGTGCTCATGCAGTTACCGAAAACAGTTCATTACCTATAGCTCTTACAGTCGGCGAATCTGTCTCCTGGCTACACTTTGATCTACACTATTACATGAGTTAAATTCAAGCACAGCTTGAACAGATGTCAGGCATACAAGCTATTTTGTTGGACTATGGCAATTGTCAGTTGTTGCCAGTCCGGCTGTCCAGTTATAAATTCATCTTATTCTGCAGCCCTGCACACATACTACAAATAGTCATGATTGTTGAGGTTGACTGCTCTTCCTTGCATCCTGTGGTAAGACTTGTTTTAGTGATATTGAGATGTGGATTACTGGTACCTATGTGCAATTGTAAGTTTACATTTTTAATCCTATACTTCAGTGTAATATTTATCTGTTGCTAGTCACAGAGCGTTGTTCAGCTGATTCTTTACTGAGCATTTTTTTCTAAAATTGTACATGCCACTGAAGTGGTTATAGTTGTTTGTTACATTTTCTTTAAACTAAATGGTTACAAATACAATAGCACATATTTAAATCAACCCCGAGTCCTCCTTTTCAAACTTCCCCTCCCTTGCCCCTTTCCAGTGTCACTACATTGGTTTTCTTGACAAGTGTTCAGCGTTTTCTTTATATTTTGCAAAAGTTTTGCCGTTACTGTACTTTTTCTTGTATATATTCTTCCAGTGCTGCATTGTTGAGCAGTGTATCAGTGTGAAATCCACTTGTTGGAAAGATTAGCTATTAATGTGCTTTTATCACTTCCTTCTTGTTCTGCATTGTATCTATTCATCTCTGTGGAAATCCACTTGTTGCAGTGGTTTTTTTTTTGGTTTTTTTCATTCATGACAATCTCAGTTTTATAATATTTTAGGCCCTTGACTGTTTTCTGCTTTTACTTAAAAAGAGTTACTTGTCAGTGTCAGAGAAATCTCGCCCCTTTCGAAACTTTTGCTTGTGTTCTTCTTGCCTGTGCGAATCCTCACCACTCTGTGATACGCAGTGGAGACTGCTTTCTGCAGCTCCTGACTTAACTGTGAGTGAATTTTTTTCCCTTCAATTTTACACTTTTCATCTCCGCACCCTGCAGCTGATTTTACACTGTAAGCTTTGCTGATAGATCCTACTGTTTCTTAGCGGAAGTACATGTAGATCAGGTCTTGTTAACTTGCAGTTGCTTAACATGATGTTCTGTTGAGCATCTGAGGAGACGCAAGATGTACTTAGACATAGCTTGTGAAAAATTTGTTCTGCTTTTGTTTTCTTTATTTTTTTTAATCATAGCTGTTTCTGCAGCAGTGTGCTGGCATATTACTATGGTCACAAAATACTTTCAGGTATTGACAACAAAATAATCAAATGGTACAAATCTTTTTTCAAGTTTAGTGTTTAGCAACAAATGTGATTTTGGTTCTTGTTGCACAAAGTTTTGGGGGTTTTTTGGTCTTTTGTTCTCAACTAGATATTTAGTGGTTTTACTGTTAGCACAGTGTGCACAGTTTTTATAAACTTCCGTTTGTGTTCCATTTTACAGTCAGTTATTACATGTATTGATAGCCACGACACACTGACACACTTGCACATTTACATGTCCAGTGTATTTCGAATTCAGTATATTTATCTCTTTTCAGGACTGGATGTCTGTTCCACTTGAGCTTGCACACGCACACACGCACACACACACTTAATTCATGAAATTTGTTAGAAACCAGTTATTAGATGTTCCTGCATTACTTTTACCTCCTGTGATTGAAGCATTCTGTCTCAAAATTTTATTTGTAACTGTTAAAGACACACTCATACACAGTGATACTGGTGTGATTTACAGTGTTTCCTTACTACGCCTCTTGTGTAAGTGAATTGAATTGTTAGTGGCCATTTTTTTGTCTGGTTATTTTTAAAGTTGTGCAATCTTCTGTTATTCCTCATGCTTATTTGACATTGAACGTGCAGGATGGGCACAGGTTTATCTTTTTTGTTATACTTTACTGATTTAGTGTACATGTATATGGCATTTACATAACCTGGCATTTTCTTTTTTAAGGTGAAAAATCTGTTTATGTTTCACTGTTAATCTGTTGTCTCTGAAACACTTGTGCAAGTGTATGTGGTGTTCAGTGGAAATGGTTGACATGTTCTTTAAATTGTGCAATGTGGTCAAGTTTGTCAGCATTTGCTATATGTCTTTATTGTGATTTGAAAGTGCTTGCTTTGTATTTTCCATATTTTTATGTTTATAACTTACATTACGCTTCGTTTTTCTCCTTTGAAGAGTTATGTTTTTCCATGTGAAAATTTATTGTGCATTTATACATATTAATCCCATCAGGCTTTCTTGATGTGACGCATCTCGAATCTCACGTCTGACCTTAAATCCTGCTCACAATCTGCTTCAGGTGTCAACCTGTCTCATTCATTTGAAACTACTCAGCATAGATTTACAGAACTGTCCATCATTGTTCCGGAAATGCATGCATTACTTGTAGGTGCATATTGGTGCACCGTGTGCACGTTGATTGAAATACTATTTAGCACTGCCTGGCTGTGATTGTAAAAAACTTTTACATTTGAAAAGTTGCTAGCCATTCAGATAGTCTGGCCTGTTTTGAAATGTTTAAAAGTCATTCGTAGGGTTTACATTTCACTTTTCAAACCCTCTGGTGTGACGAGAATCTCTTGATTATGTTTCCCAGGTTGAAGACATGCAAAATCACAGCAAATATCTCTTCTGTGTGTATAGCAATGGAGAAGCGCATATGAGCTTCATTGTGTGATTATCATGGCTGATATGATGATCTGTTGATTTGGACAAAAGTAGATTACAGTTAAAACTGAATCGTACAGTATTTGTCACACAGTACAGAGCATTTCCCTATAATTCTTATCCTCCAAGCTAATCCTGTGATGTTGCATTGCAACACTAGGCTAAACATTCTGATTGAAAAGCATTCCATATTCACAACCAGTATTTTCCTGAATTCTTGTCTCCAGCCCCCCAAGCTGAGCTGGTCTTTGCTAGAATGAAACCTCATTCTGATAACGTCTGTGGCATGTGTGAGTCTTTGTCACGCTTATTTGTGAGAAATCTGGACTCGGTACACATAAGCACAGTTCGTCTGTGGGGCACCCATACTACATGATTTTCGAGGGTGGCTATAAACAGAAATTGTTGTTGGCGACAAATGCCAGTTGTTATGCTGATGTATACCACCTAATCAAGTGCAAGCAGGCAAGATGCCCCAAGATGTGTCCTCCTGTGGTTAGTTGTATCTACAAAGATGGCTCTAGGTTGACATCTAATGTTGCATGCATCTGCAGGTAAAGGGCCTTCAGCATCAGCCTTTCTTACATGCATTACAGCATGCCGGTGGGCTTCACGCGCATTGTGGAATGTGGTTGTTTTTATGATGTGTGTTATACTGGTAAAGTAAGAAATGATCTAGTTTTTTTTTCTAGCTCTGACCAGGAGGTGCTTTACACAATGCCTTCACATCCACCCATCAAAGTTTTTTCCTTCCTTGCTTGATGTGTTCAGTGTCTTTTATTTGTCCCGTTTTATTGCGGTGTTCTAATAAAGTTTTGAGTCACATACCAAGAGGTTGTCTGTCATTTTTTGAACTATGCCTGATGAATAAGTCTGTATGTAGTATGTGTATCAGTGATTCAGTACCTTAATTTATATTCTTGATGCAAGAACATTCTGATTCAGCAGACAACACATTCCTTTTTCATGAGTCAAGTTTCAGTGAGGTTTAGTGGGGCTACATCCGAGTCAGCACATCCGAAATGCACACAGTACAGGTTTGTGCCAGTCAGAAATGCTGCACTTACCACGGTTGTTGATATTAATTTGTAAGTTCGCACAAACGAATAGAGATCTGCCCGCATGACATCTGAACAAAGGGCCGACTGCTGCAAATAATGGGCCCCGTAAACAAAGTTTATGTTCATTTTACTTTCAAGTTGCGGTAAAAAGATACTCTTCATCCGTCCAATCGTCAAGTTGTTTTTGACCGGAAGTCATTTGGGTCTAGCAGACGATCAATGATGCGGGTCAATTTTTACATGTTGTGGAATTTCGCATTCCTGATTTTCCTTCTAATAGTCCTTCTGTACTATCTCTTCGCATCGTAGATGATAATGCCCTTTCATCGAGTCTGGATTATCAAAATGGCTTCCATCAAGCAAAGGTACTGGCGGTGTTTCCGTCGGTTTTAGTGTCCACTTTCCCGCGAATCGATTTCACCGGAAATGACGGCTTGGTGGCGTCCTGGGACCATAGTGATCATCACCCTTCTGAGCTGAGCGAATGACCAAGGAAAATCATCAATCGATGCTTTTGTTTACAGCCTCTTGACTGACGGAAGTAACCTTTATAGAGGACATATACCTTCATCCGTGCAGCATGAGGTAACCATGTGTGTTGGTTTTATGGTTTTGAAAGTGTGAAAAATCAGGTGCGTGCAGGTAGGTTCCGCTGGCTACTGGTTTGAAGGACAGTCTATAGTCTACAACTGATGCAGACAGAACGTTTAACCATCGGTCATGAATTACCGACTAGCTGATTGAGACACACAAAAAGTTGCACAGAATCCGACTTTAAGAGTAACTTTAACCAGACCAGTGGTTGGTTGCATTTGCTAGTTCAGTGTATCAACTTGAACTTTTTCAGTTCTTGCGGACACTGCACCATTTCTTTACTTCAGCAGTGAAGCGAAGATGTTAAACTTAATCAATCAACTTTCGTGTGCTCAACAGGATAGCTATCCAAAAATGTGCTAGTTGTTGCTGATTAGGCATTTTGCAATGTCAGTTTTGTTACATCTGTTTTTCCTTGTATTCATTGGTGTGTGTGTGTGTGTGTGTGTGTGTGTGTGTGTATGCAGGGCTCCCTAAAAGCTACAGACCTAAAGGGTCCACTGACCCCCAGTTCAAAATTTTAGGGGGTTTTTGTACCTCCACTTTTAATTTTTAAAGGGTCAGAATCATTTCTCAAGATTTTTAGTGCATGGAATTATAAATTCAGTAAATACTGCTGAACACATAAGGTGTGTGCGTGTGTGTGTGTGTGTGTGTGTGTGTGTGTGCAAAACTGAATTTTATCAACTTCAAATCATATAATTAAATGAAGTGGGTACTGTCCGTACAATTCAGTTTTGTACACTAAGTTTTGCTGCTCTGCGCCGACTCTGATGCGATGTCTGAATTCTGAATCGTAGACTTCTAGCTCTATGCGACGCCGAAGTGCCGCACCCGCTGCCGGGCGAGGGCTCGAGACCCTCCACAACTGACTTTTTCACTGACGAAAAAGTCCATAGTCTTTTGAACTTTCACTTTTTTCGGTGGCATGATTCGCCACTGAGAAAACGAATCCGATCGGTAACAAGAGCACTGACTTTAAAATCTTTCGTCCATGGTTTCGACATCGCACGTACGCCGGGTGTTTCAGTGCGCAGAGGGAAAAGATGGGGCACGTTCACTACGCGCGAGTGGCTGTATAAGCCGCCGACCTGCAGCAGTAGACAGTTAACGCCTGCGAGCGTTAAACAGAACCAAAAACAGAACCGAACTGAACGCGGCCAAGGCAAGGGAGAACACTCATTCGATCACAACAAGCCTATAGGCGTACGCACGGTAGTGCAGAGGTAGTGCGTCAAGCTAAGCACAGATCGCGTTCATAATGCTTCAACGTACCCCCTCGAATTTTTTTCAGTACGTAAATTTTGACTACAGTGCGTAAATTACGCACAGACGCACAGTTTAGGGAGCCCTGGTATGTGTGTGTGTGAAGTATTCATTTCACACACACACACACACACACACACACACACACACACACACACACACACAATTAATTCAGACCCTGTAATTGTTTGCACACCTGGTCTGAGCATTCAGAGTCTGTGTCATGCATGATTCCCCCCATTCACACAAGCTACCCACTGGTGGGGCAATCATTGAGTCGCCTCAGTGGTTGACTTGTCAGTGAACAAAACACTGTTATGACAAATGGCTTGAGAAATGAGTAACACTACACTCTTTAAGTAAAGGGTGGTTTCCAGTTTTGCTGGGTCACCTACAGCAGAGCAGATAAGTTATGGTCACTTATGGCATACAGTGTTGTGCATGAATTCACATGTGACTTCACCTTATATTGGTGGTCTAACAAACAGAAATCATTCAGAAACATGACGCCTATGAAATATTGACTCATCTTAGTTCTTACTCGCATGCAGGGATGTCACTGGAGCTTGAAACCTATAGGACAAATGTCCTGGAAGGTGGCAGATGGCAGGTGAAGGTGGCAGATGAATAGGACATTTGTCATGAATTGGAACGAAACAACAGGACATTCTGGCGCATGACAATAAAGCATTGTAAAACAGGAACCACATAAACACAAGCTCCCTGAGTAGCGCAAGGCGGCAGCCCTCACTCGGAAAAATATCACTAGTTTGTCCGCGATCAACAGAAACGCAATCGGACATATGACCTCCTCTTGAAATAAACGATCGGACATCTGTCCTGCTGGACAGTTTTTTCATCGGACATTTGGCCAAGTCTATCGGTCATAGTCCTGTGTCCGGGCACCAGTGACATCCCTGCGCATGCCCTTGACACCCAGTGTGGAACCTACCAAACTATCACTATGCCTTTTGATAATAAGATCAGCATAAGGGGAAAATGAAGAATTTATTGTCTTTTTCCAGGCATTTCCCAACACTTTTACTGGACATTTGACGTAATCTTCAGGTTGCCTCACAGTTTTACTGGTTTGGTTGAAAACTTACGGACAGAGTTTTAGTGCCTGGTCGAAAAGTCAGGAGATTTTTTTTTAACCTAACTTTCCCAGATTTTGCACCGTGGTCAAAAAGTAAGGCTCGCCGAAAAGTTAAGGTTATTACGGTATATTCAACTTTAGAAAGTCCACTCAAAGACAGTTGTCAAATTTATTGGCACTATAAAGATATTTAAATTTTAAAGCCTTTTGGTTCGAACCAACAGCCATGCTTTGTTGTTGTTGTTATTATTTTTGTTTATTGTGAAAAATCTAACTCCTTTTTTGTGATTTTCATTTCCACAGAAAAGTCAAGAAGCTTTCAATGTACAGCCAGATGCCAGCTGAGTTTTGAGGGAAAGAGACTGTCATTGAGGAAAACCTTGCACCTTTGACAAAATGGATGGCGAAACAATGTCAGAAAGTAACCCATCCATTGGGGAGCGTGAAGCAACATCAGCAAAAGTCTCGGAGAAGGACCAGCTTCTACGTCTTCTCAACTTTCTAGAGAGAGATAAAATCAACCTTGGAGATGTCAAGGTAATTTCCATTTTGTTGTTGTTGTTGTTGTTCACATCTGAAATTTAGATAAAAATGAGTTATTTCAGTGGTTGGGATTATCATCATGCATAGTGTTACTGTATTGTCGATGTGGTGTGATATATATATATATATGCAGTGATCATTTTATGTCCGCGCCTTGCGCCATTGGCGCATAAATTTAAAAAATGACCCATAAAAATCTTAAACTGTGCGCCGATCGGCGCATCGTTATAACTTTAAAAGTTTCAACACAGAGTTCTGTGCGCTCACAGTCTGAAGACTCCCCAACAAAATTCGTCTGCTACCCAGCGACAGCTATTGTTACGTAAAATCTCATTGGATGACACTAATCAGGTGGCCTGGTCTGCCCAATCAGAAGCAATCGTTCATCTACCCCAGACTGGCCAGAGCCTCGTTTTGGAGCGCTTTTCATACACGAAAAGTTGTGTGCTGAACAGGAGAATTTTCCACAAACATTAAGGTGACCCCAATTACTCAGAGTTTATATAATTTAAATTATGTGCTTTTTTCTCTGTTCGGTTCGGTTTTAGAATGACCCATAAAATTTGGAAATGGCCCATAGAAGTTGGTCACAGTGGGCCATTTCACCCACAGATTTTCAACATAAAATGATCACTGTATATGATATAGTCAGAGTGTGGATGTACAGAAAAATGCATATTTTGTTTCATTGGTGTGCATGTGTAATTCTTTCAGTGTGTGAGTGTTTTAGTTTGAACCTTTGCCGTCTGTGAGTGATTCCAACTAAATACATACAAGACTGAAATCTTGGTGTGCTTTCTGATATAGTGTTCAGTTTCTGTGAAAAGAACTGCCTGTTCTCTGTTGTCTATTGATTTGAATTTGTGTGGTTTCCATCTTTTGTTTATTATGTATAGGCATACCTTCACAGGGTCCATACAGGTCATGGAATCCTGGAAAAGTCATGGAATTTGGAAATAGCTTTTCCAGGCCTGGGAAGTCATGGAATTATCTAAAGAGTCATGAAAAGTCATGGAATTTCAGAATTTTATGGAAGCCAATTTGAGCCCAACAGTGAAACGGTCAGCTTGGTGATTACTCGCTGGACTCATTGCCAAAAATACCAACAAACTGCCTTCCCATAAGGCTATTAACTAACTCTGAACATTGGTCTTGCTGACTGCGGTAACTTGGATAAGCTCATAATTTCTACCCTCGCGTGTGTCAGTGTGAAAGAGGGTAAGGAAGTTGTCATGGAAGACAGGAGAATTGGCCTGGAAAAGTCATGGAAAAGTCATGAATTTTTGAGACTGTGAACCTGTATGGACCCTGCTTCAGAGCCTGTGCTTAGTATAGAATGAGAATATTCTGTTTGTTTAAAGATGACGTAGATGCTAGAATAAATATGCATGTGTGATATTACAGCGGCGTCAACAACTTGGTGGTGCGCCACGTGTAAGAGTTTATTTAGTTTTCCCATTCTGTATTTTTCCATTTGGTACATGGTATCATTATTTGTTTTCTCTTTTCACATATCAGCACATCCTTGCACGTGCATGTTCATACTTTTTTTCCTCTTTTTAGTCTCTTTGTTTGTCATGTGTTAAAATTTGTAGCCCTTTTTTCTGTTTTACTTCTTTCGTACTTTACTTTGCTTTACTTACTTTTAGCGTCTAAGACCCCCTTAATCATACAGACAGTTGCTGCTCAGGCCAAATTATTTTAAAAAAAAGGCTCTAGTTTCATTTCACATATAATTTCACATAATGATAGTAATAATAAATACACTGTAGTACTTATCTAGCGCTGTACTTACTTTTAGCGTCTAAGACCCCCTTAACCATACAGACAGTTATTCCTCGGGCCAAATTGAAAAAAAAAATGCTCTAGTTTCATTTCACAGGTAGTTTCACATAATAATAATAATAATAATAAATACACTGTAACACTTATCTAGTGCTTGTTCTCGCAGCAAAGCAGCTCATAGTCACACACACACACACACACACACACATACAAAACACACACACACACACACACACACACTGACACACATACAAAACACACACACACACACACACACACACACACTGACACACATACAAAGCACACACACACACACTGACAACACATACAAAACACACACACACACACACACACATACAAAACACACACACACACACACACACACTGACACACATACAAAACACACACACTGACAACACATACAAAACACACACACACACACACACACACACACATACAAAACACACACACACACACACACGCGCGCGCGCACTGACACACATATACAAAACACACACACACACACACACACATACACACCCCAGCTATTTACATAGCCCTGTAAATGTTGCTGTGCATAACTCATACAGTCAAATCTTGGTTAAAAAGAAATCCTGACCAGTAATATTAATAGCTTAATTGGGAGAAAATCAGACTCACAATCAGATTAACAGCTTCAAATAAGTGCGTAGTATTAGACATAGGCTCAGGCGGACATTTATTTTTTGGTGATGTTTTTACAATGCAGTTAAACACTGGTACTTTACACATATACCATGTATGTCTTCTGTAGTCTTTTATTTTTTTCGTAAAATTGCTGGTATGCTGGTACACTTTCAAATACACACTTTTCTGTATGCCACAGAAATCATATTCATTCCTTTCCATAAGCTTTATTTCCGATTGTTTGCAACCATTGTGTACATTGCTTTTCCTCTGACTTCTGACTTGCCATATAGATACCCAGTAATAAATTTGTTCATAGTATACGTACAAGACTCTGCCACCAGAGGTATCTGTTACTGTGCGTCATCATAATCATAAAATCGCCATTTGTGGGGGAACTGTTAATTGCTGTCCATTAGTAATGTCAACATAGAAATGAGGTACATACAATAGTCTTGGAGACTTTGTCGAGTTTACGACCTACTTCACCCTGACCTTCATCCATCTTGGCCATGAATTATGATGTACCAAAGGACACTCCCAGTCACTTGCTAGTACCATAATTGTAATCTTTGCTAACGACACTTAAATCTCGGTCGGCCGGGTGGAAAAATTGGTGTTTGGCAGGATCAGTTTCACCTCTGTGTATTGTTTTTCATAGTTGTATCAAGACATGTCTCTTGTGAGCGACTCAGTATAAATTTTTGTATCTTTTCGAATGTAAATTGATTTTTATATATATATATACATTTATGCTTTTGGAATTGCTAGGATTTTTTCCATGCATTTTTGTTTGAAAGTGTGATGTCATTCTTGTTACAACTATGCATATTTTATTTCCTGAATGTGTGTGTGTGTGTGTGTGTGTGTGTGTGTGTGTGTGTGTGTGTGTGTGTGTGTGTGTGTGTGTGTGTGTGTTTCAAGTAGACATTCATTGCACTTTTTAAAACTTTTTTTTAAAAGAACAAATAAATGTTTTGCTTGCCTGTCTAAGTAATAAGGATCTTTCCATTTCTGTCATGCTTTTTTATCACACAGTCAGTAATCTTTATGATGGTGTGCACGTTTTGCAGAAAAGGCTTGCAGAGATAGACACGCGGTATTCCCTACCGGCAAGTCCCTTAGGAATGGCGCCCACAGCCACTGGCCTACACCAACGAGTCAACACATTTTACATGGACAAGTGGCCAGAGTTGCAAGTCAAGAGAGGTATGATTACTAATAATAATGATAATGATACAACGATTGTCCATGTGAAAATGCAGTCTATCAGAACAGAATTTACCAAGTCAAAAATTGCTAGCAATTATTCTGAAGTTCACTTCATGGAACACAAAGTTAGCTTCTAAAAGCTAAGCAGCTCAGGTAGACGTGTCAGTTTAAATTTAAAAAAAAAAGGGGGGGGGGTGGAGGGTATTCTGAGGCATCACATTCTGACACGCTCATTTTGCATGAAGAGGAAAACAAACAGACAGTGTTTAGAAAGCTTACCGTGGTGTACCGTACGTAATTATGGATTTATCAGGTCACATGCGGTTCTCTCTTTGCGGCCATTTTAGGTCAGAACATTATCGCTCCATCTCGAAATCCTGGCTCTGGACATCGTACTATTGGAGGAACTCCCATCGTCCTTGAAACTGCGATTGTAAGCACATGTTTAATTGCACTAAGCATGACATCCTGGTGATTTTTGCATTGACTGTATAAAAATTACATTAGTTTGCTCAATGATCCTACATGTACTTTTCTTGGGGTTTCTAATACTGGTAAGAGGAACATTAGTTTACCCTCTGTTCTCTAAGAAATTAGCTTCTGAAAACATACAAAGTACATTGCATTTGTAAGTCTGTATCACAAAAATAAAATATACTTGGTGTATGTAAGCTGTTATTTCAGATTTGAACCTCCAGATTATAATTGCCCACCACAGGTACTCAGTGTGTGCCTGCGAACACAGTTGTCACCAGTCTTCTAAGGGCGGAATGCAATATTTGCTGATCTTCATTATGCTTGGTTTAATTCTTATTATTGTTATTATTTTTCTCATTATTTTTCTGTACAGGATTTACGAAAAATCGTGTACGGCACAACACTACATTCCTTCAGCCGAGAGTGGAAGAAGTCGACTCTTGCCTTTCAGGATATTGACGGTCCTTACCCATTTGGAATACAGACACAGCGGGTGAATCTCTCTCTCTCTCTCTCTCGCTCTCTATCTCTGGGTGTACATTCAGTATGTTGTGGTCAGTGACAGACTTAAAGATGCACCATGACGTAACAGAGAATTGTGGAGAAGGAGAGCTTTGGGTCATATGAATTGTCATTCGTGCAGCTCCATATGTCAGTGTATTGCATTCAAACTTCTGCTTATTATTTCAAGCATACAGGCGCGCTCACAAGCGCAACAATTCCAAAACAGTATCTGTCTTCTGTGAAGTCTAGTAAATGTGGATTATGCATGTGTAGTGAGGAGAAGCTGGGTGACTGTTATTAGGTAAGTAGTAGTTGTTGTTGTTTATTTCTTTATGTTATTTGTTTCATTTTCAGTGTGGATCAAGAGGCTTGGCATTGTGTGTTCAAGGTTACATGCTGAAACGGTTGATATTTGACAGAGAGTACAAGTCCAGTTTGTTCACAGTCAAGTAAGGCTGCTTTTTCTCTGACTCGTTTTTTTCCCCCCTACCTATAAAGGTTTCTTTCTTGTTTCTCAGATAAAAGTACATCTGGCTTAACCAGGTCTACCTAGGTTCCTGTTGAGTAGTCTTCATTGTTTGTAGCGAAGCAAAATTTTGTAAGATGCAGTCAAGCTTCTTCTTTTTTTTTTTCTTTTTTTTTTTAGAAAGATCGGGGTTTTTTTTTTTAAATTATTGTTGTTGTTTTGTTTTCATTATGGTAAAGTTTCTTAAGGGAAGATCTTTGTTGGTCACAATAGTCTTACTGCTCCTTTTCTTCAATTTGTACAACAAGAAAATCATTGTCATTGAATTCAGATGCATGTTGGATACACACCTGTCATCAGTGCCCTCTTATGATACGGTGTACCTGTTTGTCTTTTGTTTTACAGCTCACTGCGGCCAAACAGTTTTGAGCGCCGCAAGGCACTGATCGACGGCATGTGTGAGATGTTGTGGCAGGCTGGGGAGAAGAGGCGC